>JBDJHY010212435.1:0-11378 GCA_039654485.1 Withania somnifera | reverse complement strand
TCAAATAATTGTTGTACAATTATTTTAAATAGATTTTATTCAAAATAATTTCTCGGTCATTTGACAAATCTGAAGCCGAACCGAGATGAGCTAGCGACGATGATGTCGACACGAGGCTCATCTTCTACTTGGCTCAATATTTGCTAAAAGATGTTAAACTCAACATAAACTCAAAGAATTTCCTTTCTCCCACTAATATCGGAGAAATGTACTTCCATAAAGTAAAGTCTACTTACTTGAAATTTTTTTTTCCTTCAATTTATTCTTACCATTTTCCATTCATTTTTGTTTCTATAGATAGTTTACTTTCCATATATAAAAACCCAAAAATCCCCAAATCAATGTGGAATGATTAGATTTCACAAAGAATATATGGACAAATGTGTTACTTACAAGCGAAGACTGACTGCATCTGGATAAGTAGGTTTCCCTTTGAACTTTCTGTGAAATTATGTTGGATGCACTTGATTAATCGGCAGATATGATATCTTTGAACCGTCGAAATTTATTATATATCTAGACAATACAAGTCACACAACTAGTCTTTAACCATCTATGGTTCTCACGATTTAGTTTATTTCAACCATAAACTCTCCTGGTTTTGTGAGTGCTTAGAGAACCGACCTATACTATCATTCTCCTTAAAACGTCTTTCACTTCACACTCACATAGGTGAGTCCTAAACGTATAATCCTATAGATAAATTATTTGGTCATATTTGTCAAACTTAAACAAAATTAGAAAACTTAAACCCCTTAAAACTTTATCCTTGTTTCTGAACATTATCTTCATCATAAGAATGAGTTGAGTCATTAAATAATGCTAAACCATCATACATAAATTTGTTTGATCTTTTTGAATCTAGTTCATGGGATCTCCAGTTTACTAGGTATAGTTACCATTATGATGACTTGTCCTATGCCTTAAACCCATTTCTCACGATAATCTCTTAACTGTCTCTCTAGATAGGACTTTTATAAGTGAATTCGAAACATTATCCTTTGAATTTATATAGTCAATAATGATCATTTTACTAGAGAGTAGTTGTCTAACGGTATTATGTATTCATCGTATGTGGTAGATTTATCATTATACATAGTGCTCACAACCCTTCCAATTGCTGCTTTGCTATTATAGTATATGCATATGGGTGCTAACGGTTTGGGACAGAACGAAATATCTTCCAAGAAATCCCAGATCCACTCAACTTCTTCACCAACCTTACCTAAAGCTATGAATTCAGATTCTATTTTGGACCGAGAAATACATGTTTGTTTGGATGATTTCCAAAATACCGCACCTCCACAAAGAGTAAATACATACCTCTTTGTGGATTTTACTTCTGAAGACCCGGTGATCCAATTTGCATCACTATATCCTTCATGTACTGCTGGATATTTGTCATAATGCAAACCATAATTTTGAGTATGGTTTAGATAACCCAAAACTTGTTTCATTGCCATCCAATAAGTTTGATTGGGATTACTTGTGTACTGGATGAGTTTACTAATTTCACATGTTATATATGTTCACGTACACTTCATGATATACATCAAACTTCCCAAAACTCTTGCATATTTCAATTATGAGTCACTTTCACCTTTATTCTTTTGAAGTGCCAAACTCACATCCATTGAAGTCTTGGAAATATTGAAATTTAAATACTTGAACTTATCAAGTACCTTTTCAATATAATGAGATGGTGACAATGCTAACCTTTGAGGAGTTCTATAAATTCTTATTCATAAGATTACATCAGCAACTCTTAAATCTTTCATAGTAATTGTTAGACAATATTCATTTTGTATCATATATGTCAGAAATGTTTGTACTGATGATCAACATATAGATAAAGAATTATGATTCATAATGTTCTTAATATAGACACATTTATTACACTCATTAATTTTGAATCCATTTGTCAATATTATTTTGTCAAATTTTTCATGCTATTGTTTGGGTGCTTATTTTATTCATAAAGTGACTTAACAAGCTTACACACCTTTCTTTCTTTACCTTAAAAAAACCCTCATGTTGTTCCATGTAATCTATTTTATCAATTCTCCATTTAAGAAAGCTGTCTTCACATCCATTTTATAGATTTCCAAACCATATACTGCAGACAGTGCAACTACTGTCCCAATTGATGTTATTTTTGTTAATGGTGAGCATGTGTCAAAATAGTCAAGACTTTTCTTTTGTTTATAACCTTTGACAACGAGACTTTATTTGTATTTGTCAATAGTTCTGTTAGCTTTCATTTTCCTTTTAAAGTTCTATTTTGAACCTAAATGTTTGTTTTTTGGAGGAAGATTTCCAAGTATGGTTGCTTAAAATTGATTTAGTCTTACTATTGACCGCCTCTTTAGAAAATAATAAGTCCCAAAAAGACATGACTTCTGTAAATATTCGAGGTTCATCTTTAAGAAAAAACTTAACAAAATTTGATCCAATGCAAGTAGTTATTCTCTGAAGTTTTTTACATCTTGGATTCTCTTCATCCACTTCAACTTTCTTTAGTTCTTCCCGAGGTCATTTAGATTCTTTACTTAATGACTCACATTCAGTTTTATAGGAATAAATGTGTTCAAATAATTCAGCATTATCTAATTGTATTATCATATTTACATGTATATCAGGATGTTCGAATTTGTGAACCAAAAAGAGACATGCTTTACTGTTTGTAGCATATCCTATGAGACATAATCCATAATCTTTGGTCCTATATTTTCGCCCTTTTAGGTGTAGGAACTTGGACTTTGTCTAGATAACCCCACATTTTGAAGTAATTTAAGTTGGATTTTCTTCCTTTTAACTTTTCGTATAAAATTAGGTCTTGCTCTAGGGAACTCTATTGAGTATCCGATTATCTGTAAGAATAGCTTCCCCCACAATCTTTGCGGTAAATCGAAACTTATTAATGTGAAGGTATTTAAGTCATATTGTACAGTTAAAACCCCAAAAATAGAGCATGTACTTGTGTAATAATAGCGTGTTTTAATGCTTTTGTTGAATATTTACAGGGTTAAGTCAATAGGTGGAAATATGCAACACTTGTACGAGAAAAGGTTTTTAGGTGACAAACGGGACGATTTGCCTGGGCTTAGAAGAAACATCTGATTTATCCATCTAACAGGAAGTTCACTGGATATAGCCACATCAATAGACGGTGAAATAGATGAACCGGATAGACGGTTTTCCTGATATGAATCGCCTACTCAGAACTCCGCTGGATAAGAAGTAAGGAATGGGCGGTCTAGCAGATACTTTGTCTGCTGGGAGATGGTTTGCCCATTTGGAATCGCCTATTGGAAAGTTCACTAGATTAAGGGAGCGACAGATGAAAGGCCAGACGATTCCGTCTGTCACCAAGCGGTTTGCCAACCTGGCTGTCCAAACTGACGAAAGACCAACCCAAGTTGTTGTTATTGCACTTATTCCTACACTCTACAAATAACACACTTAGCTTAATTTGAAAAAAGGATATTACACTTCTTCTTTACATACTTTCTTAGACTTGTGAGTTAGGGTTTAATACCCATATTCCTTGAAGAACATAAGTGTTGAGTTACTTTGATCATTATTCTGCAATCAACTTAATTTCATATTTGTGGTATGTTACTCTTTATCTTTTGGATTCAGTATTGTAGCATGATGAGGCCAAACCCCAACCCTAGGGTTATGGGATCCATGGATTAAACTATACCAGGGTTGTAATCTATATGAGTTGCTACATCTATTCCTTCGTATAAACATAATCTCCACGTAATAATAGACTTTTAGTAGTTGCAAACACTAGAACACGCTTAGGTTTAACTAGCACTAACCCTGTGGATAAAATTAGGAGTTGAGATTATGCTAAGAAATTTGGGGCGTTAACCCTCGTCCAATAGTTGCTGCTGTAACTAGAGTAATCGTTTTTAGTTATTATAACACTTGCAATGCACACGTTCACAGCCCTAATCCGGTGTAAAAGAGGTTTACTTAGGATCGAAGGTTTAAAAACACTTTAGTAAATAACCTTGTACGTATATGTAACTCCATGTTAGGAAGGATTATGCAACTGTGAAAAGATTACAATCCGAAGGACAATTGGACCATAGTGAACACAAACCTAGGTTAATTACACATTTGAGTAAAACAATAGTCATTAACATGAAATAACAAAGATTGAAAATACACAAACCCTCTTTTTACTTTCTTGTTTGTCGCTAGAAACAAGCACTAACTAGTAGTTGCTATTGCAGGCGTATATCCGATACCTTATTCTCCATGGGATCAACCCCAACCTTAGTTGGGTTCTATATTTGACAACTGACCACTTATGCTTTAAAAGGAAGTGTATTTTGGGCGTTATCAAATTTTGGCGCCGTTGCCGGAGAATACGATTTTTGGTAAAGTCTAAATATAATAACTATAGTTGGGTTTATTTCTAGTTTTCACGTTGGTGTTGTTTTTGTATACTACAGGATACAAGTAGCGCATGCCCAACACTCAAAGTCAAAAATCACCTTTGTTGCCATTAGACCCCGAGATATCCAGAATTTTCGTCAGAATGAATAGATAGGATAATGAAGCACTACCCGAACTTGATCAATGCCCTGCAGAGGCACAATACGCAAACGATCTAGATGCACCTCGCAGGCCTCAACCTGTGAGACCTCAAGAAGTGTATGTGGATGAAAACAAGGAAGACCTTGATGGAGATGGGGTAATAGGGGCAATTATACTACCCCCACTAGCCCCAGGAAGCAAATTCAATATCAATAGCACGATTATACAGCTATTTACTATGAAGGGTCTGTTCTGTAGAATAGCTAGTGAGGACCTGAACTTGCATTTGAAAAACTTCACAGCCATGTGCAAGTCTTACCACCTACCTGGAGTGAGCCAAAATGCTATCCAACTGAGGCTTTTCCCTATATCACTGAGTAGGAAACTATTATGTGGCTCGACAATTTACCTCCTGATTTTATTTCAAATTGGGTGGAACTAAAAGAGACTTTCCTAGTAAGGTTCTTTCCCCCATCCAAAATGCTTGTGCTACAGGATGAGATAACCAACTTAGGAAGAGGCCTGATGAAGCTCTTCATGAGGTATGGTTGAGGTTTAATAAGAAGATCAAGCAATGCCCACTCATGGGCTTGGAGATAACTATCTGAAGAATACATTCTATCGTGCACTGAATGCTCCCTTAAAACTGGCTTTGGTCCTATATGTTGTGCACCTATGCTCAAGTGTCCTAAGAGTTGGACACAGTAATAAAAAATACAAAATGCTGGCACACTAGAGAGTCTGAAGCATCTGGTGGGGCCAAGAGTGATATCATGACGACTGAGCAACGCCATAGGGAATAAAAGTGAGATCAAGACATGGCATACTTGGAAACCCAAATTGATTTGATGTTTAAAAAACTATTAGGAGGTAGTTATGGGAAAGTGAAAGCAGTTTCCTCACATGATAAGGGTAAGTACGACAATATTGATTCATACTTGGAACAAGAGGCTAGATAGCTATAATATTGGGGGGGTGGGGGTGGGAGGGTGGAACCCAAGGTTGGAACCATGGTAGAAGGAATTTTCAAAGGAGAGATGACCACCATAACAGAGCACCTAACAATAGGAGGCATAATGACATTTTTAGTAGAGAAAGAGTGGGGGTAATTAGCGGGTTATTGGAAGCCAAGACAGCAAGAGGAAACTGTTGGTATGTCAAGAATGAAAGAAATGTTGGCCAAGGTACTACAGAAAGTAGATTCGTTCAATAAAATCTTAGATGCTATAAACATGAAGATTTCGACTATTGCCTAAATGTTTGAATCACATTCGGTGTTGATAAAGCAGTTAGAATTTCAGATGGGTCAGATGTCCACCTTATTGAGCCATTAGAATACAAGTACCCAGGCATCCACTTCTAAGGGGAACAACCATTGTATGGCCATCACCATACGCAACGATAAATTGCTGGCAGATCCCGTACCAGCTAGAGAAAAGGCGAGAACACTATAATCACCAAATACACAAGTAGGTTTGGGTAATGAAATGGAAAATAGACCTCAAGAAGTGTAGAGCTCGATACCTGACATGAGGAAGGGAGAGCCAGCAAAAGTAACTGAACTGCCTCGACCTCTACCATCCTTCTCTTAAAGAATGAGAAAGAAAATTAAATATGGTCACTTTCAGAAGTTTATAACCATGTTGAAGTAATTGTCAGTCAATGTCCCACTGGCGGAAGTGCTGTAGCAGATGCCCGAGTATGCTAAATTCATAAAGGATCTAGTTACCAAGAAAAAAACCATTAGCTTTAGGCCCGAAGATAGCATCCATAATTATGGGGATATATCCTATCGATCTTTGGTGTAAAATAAAGAAGATCCAGGAGCGTTTACTATCCTATGCACTATTGAAACCTTCGATTTTACTCGAGCACTGTATTACCTAGGAGAAAGCATTAACATAATGCCATTAGAAATTGATAAGCAACTGGGTGTAGAAGCTCCCAGACCAACTACCATACAACTATTAATGGAAGATAGATCAGTCAAGACACCATCAGGAATCTTGTTTGATGTCTTGGTTAGAGTGGATAGTCTTATCTTTCCTACAGACTTTGTTATCCTTGATTATGATATTAATTTCTAGGTACTCATCTTCTTGGGTAGACTATTTCTAACAACTGGAAGAGCTTTAGTGGATGTTGAGAGAGGTGAGATGAAATTTTGATTAAACACTGAATAAGTGACATTTACTATGTAAATCCATGAAACAACCACCGGACATGAGTGTAGTTTCCTTTATTGAAGTAGATTGGGAGGAACCCATGGCTAATGTAAACCTGTTTCTTGATCCACTGACAGCAGTAGTGTGAATTGTGATGATGAAAGTATGGAGGGATATGCAAAAACTATAAATTCATTAGTTGGGGTAGGGTCCTACTCTTATGAGCCTAGAAAACTTGACTTGGACCTACAGAATAAACCATCTCCGCTAACGAAACCTTCTATTGAGGAACCTCCAACCTTGGAGCTCAAAGTACTCCCGGAACATCTACAGTATGCCTTTTTTGGAGCTAACAATACCTTTCAAGTCATCATCTCAGCCCAGTTAGCAAAACAGTAGGTCACAACCCTGGTACATATCTTGAAGAAGTTTAGGAAAATGATTGGATGGACAATGGCTGTTATTATCGATATCCCACCGGGTATTTTCCTATACCGTATCGAGCTAGAGGCCGACAGTGTACCCACTCAAGAGCACCAGAGACGACAGAATCCACCTAAATAAGAAGTGGTTAAAAAGGAGATTATCAAATGGTTAGATGCAGGGGTGGTGTAACTAGTTTCAAACAACAAATGAGTACGTCCAGTTTAATGTATACCTAAAAAAGGTGGAATGACAGTGGTGATGAATGAAAAAAATGAGCTTGTCCCACAACAACTTGTGACTGGGTGGAGGATCTTTATGGGTTATGAAAAGTTGAATGTTGCTACTCTACGAGATCAGTTTCCTATGCCATTCATGGATCAAATATTAGATCATTTAGCTGAACGAGGCTGGTACTATTTTTTAGATGAGTATTTCGGTTATAACCAGATAGCGATAGAACCCGAAGATCAAGAGAAGACAACATTCACATGTCCCTATGACACTTTTTCTTTTAAACGTTTGCCCTTTGGATTATGCAATGCTCCCATTACATTCCAAAGGTGCATGATGTCCATTTTGTCTGACATGGTGGAGGATACCATTGAGGTGTGATGACTTTTCTGTGGTGGGAGACACCTTTGAGAATTGCCTAATTAATTTGGGTAATGCCCTACAAAGATGCATTGAAATGAATCTTGTACTAAATTGGGTGAAGTGTCACTTTATGGTTAGGGAGGGCAGTGTTTAGGGCACAAAGTTTCAGAAAAAGGTATAGAGGTGGATAGATCAAAGGTGGGATGATTGAAAAGTTTTCGCCACCAATTTTTGTCATAGGAGTGCCAAGCTTCTTGGGCTACACCGAATTCTATCAAAGTTTCATTAAAAATTCTCAAAAATTGTATGTCCTTTATTCAAGCTCCTTGAGAAGGAGGTAAAGTTTGTGTTTGATAAATTATGCCTGGAAGCCTTTGAGGGGCTCAAGCAATCATTGATCATAGTACTGGTCATGGTGGCACCTAATTGGGCATACTATTTTGAATTGATGTGTGATGCTAGCAGTGTAGCATTGGGCGCTGTACTTGGGCAGAAAAAGGAGAAGATTTTTCATCCTATCTATTATAGCAGTAAGTTTCTAAATGAGCCCCAAAAGAACAACACTTTACTAAGCAAGAGCTGCTGGTAGTGGTGTATGTATTTGAAAATTTTCGATCATACCTATTAAGAACCAAGGTAATTGTACTCCCTGACCATGCCACTCTAAGATACCTCATGGATAAGAGGGATGCCAAACCCCGGTTGATCCGCTGGATACTATTTTTGCAAGAGTCTAATTTTGTGGTGATAGATAAAAAGGGGTGCGAAAACCAAGTGGCTGACCATCTTTCAAGACTGGAAGCAGGTGGGAGAGACAATGCAGATGTACAAATTGGGGATGCCTTCCCTGATGAGAGAGGTTTGCCTGTGGGTTCCAATACTGACCCATGGTATGTAGACTATGCAAATTATGAAGCCAACAACATCATCCCAGATGGCCTCAACTGGCATGCCAGATGTAAGTTCCTCCATGACGCCAAACACTACTTTGGGATGAGCCTTTCTTGTTCAAGCTATGTACAGATAGTATGATCCGAAGATGTGTCCTAGAATTGGCAATGGGAGACATCCTTGAAGCATGTCATTCATCGTTATTTGGAGGGCACGATGGGAGTGCTGATACTACACAGAACATCTTACAGTATGGTTACTTCTGGCCTACATTGCATCATGATGTATATGAGTTCGTGCGGGCTTGTCACCAATGCTAGATGGAAGGAGCTATTTCCCGCAGGCATGAACTGCCGTTGACCCCCTTACTCAAAGTAGAACTTTTTGATGTATGGGGGAATTGACTTCATGGGCCCCTTTTTGAGTTTCTATGGTCAATGGTACATCCTAGTGGTTGTTGATTATGTATTAAAATGGGTTGATGTTATTGCCCTACTGGATAATAAAAGAAAGAGGGTTGTGGATTTTCAAAGAAGAAACATCTTTACTAAATTTGGTACCCCAAGTGATAGTGACTTGCATCTCTATAATAAGGCCTTGTGAGTGGTACTAGCCAAATATGGGGTGAAGCAGCACAAGGTGGCAACACCATATCACCCTCAAACTAGTGATCAAGTTGAGGTGTCCAATTGAGAAATTGAGTCAATCCTTCCTAAGACAGTGAACGCTACTAGAACAGATTGGTCCCAAAAGCTGGATGACAGCTAGTGGGACTATAGAACGGCCTTAGAAACTACAATAGGTATGTCTCCTTTTAAACTGGTATATGGTAAATCCTACCATTTTCCTATGGAACTTGAACACAAGGGTGTTTGGGCCCTATAAAGGGTAAACCTGGATTAGAATGCAACGGTTAGATTAAATAGATGAATTGGATGAGTGTTATACCAAGGAATATGCAAGAGCAGCAATATACAAGGAGTGAATGAAGAAGTATTATGATGAACAGATTAAGTAGAGGGAGTTCAACCTAGGAGATTCGGTGCTTCTATTTAATTCATGTTTTTACTATTCCCAGGAAAGATAAAGTCCAAACGATCTGGCCCATACCTTGTCACAATAGTTTTTCCATCAAGAGCCATATAAGTGGAAATTAAAAGCATAGAAGGTTTAAATTAAATGGGCAGCGCCTCAAGAAAATTCCATAAGTCTATTGAGAAAGTGCTCTATTTAGAGAGGAATCTACTTGAAGAGGTATAAGCAAGCACCTGCAACCTTTTTCATGTCACGACACTAAAGAAAGTGCTATTAGGAAGCAGCCTAACTCTTTCAATCATCAAGGTACATATTCTCTCCTTGTTTTCATAAAACTGTTATCTTTTATGCATCGGGAAAAATGCATCATTTCTATGTGGGAAGGGGTGTACTTGTTTTTGGTTTGTTTTGTCTGAGGGTTTTTGTTGGCATATTCTTTATTCACATGCATGCTATCTAGAAGAACTAGCATGTTAGGTTAGTTTTTTTTGGATGTATTTTTTTTTATTTACTGATTGGATGGACTTTGTTAAACATTATTGCCCATGTATATAAGTATTTTCAGCATTCAGTTATGTTATTTGTTTTGATCAAGTGTTAATTATATTTTATTTTACAATTGTGGGATAGTAAGGGTGTTACAATTGATTGTATTTGTATGTGTCTATGCCATATTCTTAAATTTTAACTAAGTTTAAAGTAGGCTAATATGAAAATGATCCTAGTCCCTCTTTGATAAGTCACTAAAGCCTTAAAAGAGTCACCAACAAATTAATAAGCTTCAAAGTTAAACCCCTTTTATGTCTACTAAAACCAAACTGTGTAAGTACCCTAAAGAAAAAAATGAAAAGAACAGCTTTTTGTTATGGCCTTAATTCCCTATTTGATATTGTGTACTCAGATATGGGCATTGTAACCCAAGTCTGGGGTGGATAGGTAGAAAACACCACAAAACAACAAGTGGTAATCAATCTGTCTTTGCCTTAATTTGGTAGTGAGTAATGTATCTACAACCTAAGTTTAACTTTAGGTTGAGGGTGGCTCCCATGAACAAGTTTTGAAAAAATTAGTCAGAAGAAAAATCATGAAAAGAAAAGAAAAAGAAAGAAACGACGAAGATTTCATGTTGTACAAAAAACTGAACTCAATGTCAAGTCTTAAAGAAAAGAAAATTGTAAAGGAAAAATGACGGAAGAATAAAAAGAGGGTAACAGAACAAGTTGAGTCAGTCACTAAGTACCCAAATAATGCCCTACCAACACTTAAACCGACATTCTAAGACGAACAGAGTCCTGACATGATTCATGTAATCTTACTGAACACTAGGTTGTAATTGAAAAGGGAAAGCCTTTGGCAATTTTGTATATAATTTGATTTCTTTCTGAGTGTGATAAGATACTTTCCAAGTCCTAACATAAAATAAAAGTTCATTGTGTGTGGGACTTCTTTGTTTTGAGAGAAAGTTGGTACTTTGATCAATTTTGAATAAGTTAATGCAGTAGTGTAGGGGATATAAGCCTTGTGAAAGGCCTTTCAATGTGATATTCTAAAAAGTTGTAGTATGTGAGTAGATACAGTCAGCCGATATGATTTGATGCCTGATCAAAGGCAGATTTACCTGTTGAAAATCCACATAACTTGTACTAATTGACTTTGTTTTGAGAATAATTGCATAATACATGATGTTTTCATATTGAATATGAGGGATTACTA
>JBDJHY010212413.1:0-11379 GCA_039654485.1 Withania somnifera | reverse complement strand
ACCTGGGCATATTTTAGTCAGATTTTTCACAAACTTGGCTTATTTTTCATGCTATATATAACTTTAGAACCCCAATTCGGCAAAGATTGATTAAGGAATTTGAACATATTGATTGGGTAAGTTTTCTAAACACATTTTTAGCAATCCCCACCCACTTTAACATGTTTATTACATAAAAATTGAAAGGTCTGAACCAAAAAATGGTGGTTTCCAACTATGAACTTTAAAGGTATAAAATCTTTATTTTGAACCACTAAATGGAATGAACTTTTTGATAAAACTTGATAATTAGATTCTCCAAGTAACGGGTAACATGTTTTTGCAATAAAATTTTGATATTGTGGGGTTGGACAAAATTTAGATTGAAGTGTTAACTACCCACATATGGGTATTGGTTGTTGTTATTTCTTGTTGTGTAGTTTTTTTGTGAAAAGATTTTGCTTGTTTGGAGCCTCTATGAGAGGGAAAGGCTCATGGTTGATCTATTTTCCTAACTTTTAAGGTAAGTTGAAGTTCCTCGGTCTCTCTATAAAGTATTAATGATTACTTGCTAAATTATGTGTAGTTGAGAAGGTGATTACTTGGAGGTTGTTAATATTGAACAAGTCGAGATTAAAATAAGAAAGTTTGTGCATAATGTTAAATCTTGCTGAAATTATTGAATCATGTATTTGATTGAGATTATAAGTCGCTTGAATTGACTCATTTAATTGGAAATAGTATCTTGAAGAAGAGTTGGGCTTAATTATGTACTTGTTGTTGAAACTACCCTTGATAAATTATTGATACCTTTATATAGAAAGGTGTGATTCCCATGAGGCTAAATTGAGATAGAAAGATACTCTTGATAGTGGCTTCCCATGAGAGGCCAATACTACTAGATTAAGAATTAAAATTGATCACTTACGGGGTTAGATAGAAAGTTGATACATTAACTAGGTTTGAATTATGGGCATTAAAAGAATACTAATTCATTTTATGTGATGATGATTTGAGCACGATTTATGTTATTAGAGTGAAATTATACTTACTTGTGTTCTTGAGATAATATTACAATTCTCAAGTCTGGTAACAATCCGCACGCTACTGATAGTTATTAAGTATGGTAATAATCGACATATTATTCTTATTATTAAGTATGATAACCATCGGCACACTATTCTTATTGTTAAGTGTGATAACAATCAGCATTGTTAAGTGTGGTAGCAATAGGCACACTATTGATTGCTCAGTATGGTAACAATCGACACACTATTCTTATTATTAAGTGCGGTAACCATCGGGGCACTATTCTTATTTGCAAGTATGGTATCAATCAGTAACTGTTGATAATTGCTAATTGTGGTAACCATCGGCACACTATATATCATGTAAGTGCGGTAACTATGAAAACACTTTATAAGGTGTGGTAACTAGTTCACAACTTGATTAGTTTGTAACTTGATCATATTGAAACTGGTTAATGACTTGAAATCACTTGTTATTTGGGTTGTAAATTGAACTTATTGTTGCTATATGATGATAGAAGAGATTATTCATAATATATGACTATGAGTTGATAGTTCCATTGGTTTTTGATTGAGGCTAATATTGTTGTCCATTTTAAGGTGATTACTGATGTGGTAGAGTTGGTTAGTATTCGTTCCTTGTTAGGATCACTTTTGTTAATAATTTTTTTTATTTGTGTTGTATGCTGGGGTGTTTTATATAAGTGTTTGTAGGTTGTAGTTTCGAAGGGTGGTTGGATGTCAGGAGTAGTCTCTAGTTATTTATATGAAGAACAGCCCAAGAAGCTGATGGGTACCATGGTTTTGCTACTCACTCCTTTCTTTTTTGCACTCTTGTGACGGTTTAGCACCCCAAGCTTCATAATCGACGTCTCTGATTTAGTCTAGGGATAATTTTAATGAATTTTAAAGGTAGCTAACCGTCTTATACTATGTTATCGGAGAGATCTTTTACTTTCTTTTATAATTATGATGTCTTTCTTACTACAGATTGTATTGAGACTATGTATTTTTGTTTAAACACTAGTAGTGGCTTGAACACAGGGAATACCTAGTTTTTGGCATTTTAGCTGAGATTTTTGCTAAATATTCTTATATTTACTTACTTCTGCATTTACTTTGAGTTTCCATTGATAGTTCATTGGTTTTTCTGACCTACAAAAGTGGGAAGGTAGGTGCCATAATGATCAAATTTCAAGTTGTGTCAAGGTTGTATCAGAGTCCTAGGTTCGTAGGTCCTATTGTATACAAGCCAATTTTGATAGAGTCTCATCGATCGATATGGAACCATCTATTACTTATCCTTGGAAGGCTACAGAACTTTAAGAAAAACTTCAGTTTCTTGATTCCTTATCATGTTCCCTTGGTCCGGAAAAACTCTAATCTCTTCATTTCCATTCTTATATGTTAAGAGGACTTAGGCTTCTACATTATCAGTCAAGGTGTCATCATGTGGTTTTGGAGTACGGCCTGGTAGTAAGACGGAAGTGATAGACTAATGATAAATATGTGTAGCCAAATGTATATTGTTTGGTGATTTTAAGGACAGGGTTTTTGGATAAGTTAAATAAAGAAATGAGAAGAATATGCACCAGATATTTTAATGTGTTAAACTTTTTTTTGGGTTCAAGTCTAGGATTCAAGGTACTAGTAGCATCACTTGGTTAGTAAATGAAAAATGTTGGAGAAGAAGATGAAACATAGTGAATTCCTGGTTCAGAGTTAAAGATTCGTGTAGGTTTCATCCTTAAAGTTCAGAAAGCAACAATGTAAAGTGACTTGGTTCAATGCCGACTATGATGATAACTTATATAGACACTTAAAAATAAGTAAAGAGTATATGATTATGGTATGAGAAATTTATGGAATGATTAAACAATCTCTCTAATATTTGGCATGAGTAATTGCCTATTCAAGTAATGGATGGAGCATGGCCTATGAAGGTTGGCATGGATTTGACATTGATTTTTGATTCAATAAGTTGAGCATGATAGAAAGTAATATTAGGATTGGTATTTTTACCATATGTTTCGGGTAAGGCTAGTAGTCGACATACCAAGAGTGAGATCGGAGCAATAAGGATCTTATTATGGGAAGAGAGAGAGAGGATTATGATTCAAAATTATAAAGAGTGGAAATATGTTTTCTACGGATTCTTGGTACTGATGACAGTTTTAAGAAGTATGAGTGAAGGTTCAGTGAGGTCACGATATTCCTCCAGTTAGGTTCGAGGAGAAGACTTTTGACACGACTAATATATGGATTCGGGTTGCACTCAACTTGTTTTGTTTAATGAACCAAGATTTATTATCTCCTATGTAAATGCATACCTTTCATTTGTCCTTGTTATGACATTTGGCTTCTACTTATAGTCCATTGTGTGTCTATCCCCATGAGTTACTTCTTTAGTGGTAGATTAGAGGTAGTGGTCTTATGTTAATTCTCCACTAAGTAATGGTATGTGAGGGAATTTGACATTCGTATGGGTTTTACAAAGAGAGGAGCTAGTGGTTTCATGATATTTTCTTAGCATTGACTTTAGTACTCCATCAACTTATTATGGTGTTTTTTTTAAGTTTGATGAATCAAGAGTGTTTAGAACTACATGTATGTTTGAATTAGGAATTATGTACAGAGAGGGTTCACGGTTATGGGAGTCATATAAATTAGAGGAGTTTGGTGTTGGGCACTAGAAGTGCATTATTATGAGTGAATTAGAAGAGGATTGTAATGGTTAGAGTAAAGAAGCGACACTACAAATAGGATACTTCTGGAAGTATTTGTGTGTTTCTACTAAAGTAATCATAGATATGATCTTTATGGGATTTTAAATAATTTTTGGAGAACGTATCTTCATTGAGACTGGTAGGCATTATGGGGTAGGATTCATTACTTTCTTGGATATTAAATTGCTTAGACCATAAGGGATACCTTCTTGGTTGAGTTAGTCTTTATGGGTTTTGACTCATTAATATTGTGTGTATGTGGGAACCTAGGGAATCTACCTGTCACCTTCTTTCTAAGAGGCCAAGGTAGTGTCAGATTTCATAGTTTCATCGTTAGCATTAGTGATACTCATTTTGGGTATTGTATGCATGACTTTGGACAATTATGACATTGTTTAATTATGGGACAACTTATATGTTGGGTCATATATGTGGTCTTTCTTAGGATTATTCTTGTTTGTGGAATTTATTTATTCGTTATAATTGTCCTCCATACTCATAGTTTATTCATTGTGGTGGATCAATTATATTGATCCTATGGATTGTATTGGAAAGGCCTGATGTGTGGAATAGGTTATTGGTGATAAAGTATGATCAAGGATGTCATTAACTTTAACCATCATTAGGTTTCTGCCATGTTGGTGGGTTTGTATTTTGTGGTGGTAATCGAACCTTAGTGGTGGTTTTCGTTCTCCTCAGAGTTCAGTATTGTAATGATAAGCCACTGTCTTATCTTAAAATTTATTGGTTATGGTTCTACTTCCCTCTTGCATTGGTATGCTCCATGCTAGGGATTTGGTATGATATATAATTCTTTGTTGGTTTCCAATCGTGTTCTTTATGGGTGGTTTCTTAATGGTGGATCAGGTGGACCTTTCCTAAGGTATGATCTCGTAGAGGTTTAGTGAATAAGTTGTTTTGGTATGGTTGATTTTGATGTGGTATTGGGATGTGAAATGACTTTTTGGTGTTCCACGAAGGGTTAGTTATGGGGGCATGTGTTGGTATGGATGGGTTTGTAAGATCACTGCTAGAGTGAGACTTCTATTATCATTTTTAGCTAATGACTAGACTAGTTCCACAGTGTTCTGTAGTTTGCAAAGTGGTTTAGATGCTACTATTGTCTTTGGGTGTTCGTGACTAAGGGTATCCCTAATATGATTCTCGGTACTCAGTTAGTTTTATAATGGAAAAGTTTTATACTTTACATGAGTTTCTTTTTTGATTTCCTAAATTAGTGTTTAACCACTGTCAACAGCAATAAGATTGTGGAGTTGTTGTTTTTGTAGTTAGAAGAGATGTTTGACTGCCTATGAGATTCAGTAGGGGGTTCTTTCTTCATTTCATCCTCGCTAATAGGATTATCTCGTAAAGGATTGGTATTTCAGAGTTTTGTGGTAAGTTTCAAAAGCTTAAAGATTTTGATTGTTTAGTTATCTAAATGAGCCTAATCTAGTTAGGATGGAGTCCTATTGGTTTAGTATGTTAATCATTGAATAAACTTGTCTTGGTGTGACAAAAGAGAAGTGGGTCGAGTCTGGTTGGCAACTTGGATAATTTTTAAAGATCATTGGACAAGGCATTTACTTGTGGTATAAAAACTGGGGAATTAGAAATTCATACTTTGGTATTTGTGAATAGTTCCATCATGTCATCAACTGGAAATTTTTTTGTTTAAGCGGTGTATTTTTAAACAAAGTATAGTAGTACAAAGTAAATAGCAGGTATCTTGGAGTCTTGAGTTCTACAACACAAAAAGTTTGATTGCTACGGGTAGGAGAATGAATGATAGTTATGGGTCGCTCAATTTTGTTAGGTCACCTTATTGGACTCGGTGTTTGGATATAAGCTACTAGCTTCCTATAAGTCCAAGTATGCCTATATCTATATTAAGGTAGAGATTCATCAATGAGTTTGCAGTGGTAACATAACCTACCTGGTGAGATATACTTGATGTTTTGGTCTATGTAATATTTCATCTAAGTTGCATGATTGCTCGGGGCAATTGTTTTACCATTGATCCAGTATTTCAGTTATGGTCAATGTTGGAGGGTTGTTTGTTTTTAGGTGTGTATGTCACCGTTCTATATGAAACTAATGGGTAAATATTTGTCGATCCTAAAAAAGGGGTTATTAGCTATTTTGTGTGCCAGACTGAATCCTTCTTCAGACGACTAACCTATCTCTACAGTTTTAGGTATTGACGACGAGACTAATTGGGTTCCTCTTTGATGAGTGTGGGAAGATTTGAGATTGTATTTTGTAGTTAAGCATCACAAAATGGGTATGCCAAAGGATGTCACTATTATATGTGAGTCAGCCGCGGTGCTTATACCTTAAGGATGATTGTTATTTAACCCTCATTTTAGAATGTTATTGGTTCAGTAATTCAGGTTGGGTTCGGGAAATAATTCCATTCGATGATTTTACAGTTGTTTAGATATTTCTATCTTTCCTTGATTCTGTGGGGTGACCTTGATGTTATGCTTATCATGTAGGTGTGGGAATATACTGGTTCTCTGAGGTGTGGTTTCCATTGGCTATCCTTGGTGTGTTGATTCTCAGTTTTGACTCAAAAATTCAGACTTGTGTCATACTTTTGTAGTGCCATCTTGAGAATTTCACTTGTAAAATAGAAACAAGCTTTGCAAATTATGATTTAGGCTTCGGGTTGAGCTAGCACTTCATTCTTCACTTATGTTTGAGGAAGAACATGGTTTTTCATGGTGGATGTGGTAATAATCCTCCAGGTCATTTTTATGATTTCTGTGGATTTTTTACCTTTTTTTTACTTTTGTAGTTGCGCTATGCTAAACTAAATTTGATTATATAGTTGTTTTCATAAATGAAATGAGGTTTGAGTAAGATTTTGGACATTTTGAGGTATAAAGCTTTAAAATGGGAAATATGGAACTCTAGTAGGTTATTTGGAGTTCGAGATCTTGAAATAAAATATTTCATGAGATTTCGAACAAATTTCGAGGGTCCACATTGATGTTTGATTTTCTTTATGTTCTATTTTAGTGGTACTATTGTTTACTATTCATCGCGATCGTGAAGCCTAATAATTTTTTTCAACGCGATCACATATAGTAGGCCGCGATCATGGAGCATAAAAAATCTTATTCTCTGCGATCGCCAAGGTTGAGTCGTAATCGTGATAAGTTAGTGTAAGGTGGTCCAGATTGAGGTATCACAATCATGTGGAAGGAACTATGATTGTGGTGCAGCACTATTCACCTGGGCACATATTCATCAGAATTTTCACAAAGTTGGCTTATTTCTCATGTAATATACAACTCCAAAACCCTAAATCATAATTGATTGATCAAGGAATTCGAAGATATTCGAGTATGTTTTCTAAATACATTTGCATCAATCCCCACTCACTTTAACATGATTATTATGTAGAAATTGAAGGTTTTGAATCCAAACAGGGTGGTTTCCAAGTACAAATTTTAATGGTATAAAATCTTGATTTTGAACCAACAAAATCGAATGGGTTTTTTTTTATAAAACTTGATAATTAGATTCCTCAAGTATCAGGTAACATGTTTTTGCCTTAAAATTTGGATTTTAATATTGTGGGCCCGAGGGAAGAATTTTGACTAAAGTGTTAAATACCAACATATGAGTATTGATTGTTGTTTTTTTTTCTTGTGTATTATTTGTTTGTGAAAAAACATTTCTCATTTTGGAGGTTGTACAGAACGCAAGGCTCACAATTTATAGATTTTCTTAAATTTTATGGCAAGTTGAGGCTCCTTGGTCTATTTATAAAGTATTCGTAATTACTTACTAGATTACGTATAGTTGGGGAAGGTAGTTTCTTGCGGATTGTTAATATTAAACATGTCATACTTGGAATAAAAAAGTTTGTGCATAATGTGCAATCTTGGTGAAATTTTTGAATCATGTATTTGATTGGAATTATAAGTCACTTGAATTGACTCATGTAATTGTATATAGTATGTTGATAAAGATTTGGGGCTTAATTATGTACTTGTTGCTGAAATTGCCTTTGGTAAATTATTGATACTTTTATTATCAAAAAATTATGATTCTCGTAAGGCTAAATTGAGATAGAAAGGTACTCTTGATAATGGTTGATCATGAGAGGCTAATATTAATAGATTGAGAATTCAAATTGATCACATGCAGGGTTAGATATAAAGTCGATACATTGACTAGGCTTGAATTATGTGGCACAAAATTGATAATTTCTAAATGTGGTAACCATTGGAACCTACTTATCCTGTGAGTATGGTAACTATCACACTATTGTATTTATAAGGTGTGGTAACTTGTTCTCAACTTGATTAATTTGTAACTTGATCATATTGAAACTAGTTAATGACTTGAGATCACTTGATATTTGGGTTGTAAATTGAACTTATTGTTTCTACTTGATAATAGCGGAGATTATTCATGATATATGACTATGAATTGAGATTACAATTGGTACTTTATTGAGGCAATTACTGTTGTCCATTTTTAGTTGTTACTGATGTGGTAGAGTTGATGAATATTCATACCTTGTGAGGATCACTCTTGCAAATACAACTATTTTATTTGTCTTGTTGGCTGGGCAGTTGTATATAACTATTTGCAGATTGTAATATCAGATGGTGGTTGGAAGTGAGGAGTAGTCACTAGTTCTTTATATTTAGACAATAGAAGACGCTTCTGAGTATAGTAGTTTTTCTTCTCACTCCTTGCTTTTCTGCACTGTTTTGCCGGTTCAGCACCCAAGGCTTCATGATCAACATCTCTGCTTTATTCCAGGGGCATTCTTAGAGCATTTCGAAGGTAGTTTACCATCTCATCCTAAGTTTTCAGAGAACTCTTATAATTACTTTTTCTTAGATTTATGACGTCTTTACATGCTAAAGATAGTATCGAGATTATGTATTGTTATGTAACTCTAGCAGTGGTTAGTTTTGATGCCCCCAAGATCACTGCCTTTGCATGATTGACATCCATAGCAACTAACTTTCCGTAGTAGCTCGGGAGAACTACTTCGATCGTGCATAACTCTACTCCCATAACTCAGTAGAAGAAATATCAACAAATAATAAAAGTGTAATGGGATCCTCACAATAATCAAAAAATACTCTCAATAAAAGAAAAGATGAACTCAAGTCTCAAAATCATACTTCTCAGTCTGAAACACTCTACTAGCTAAACTAATGGACTGCTAGCATAAGAATTTAATAGCTAATCTCTAATAAATGAAATAAGAAATAATAAAGCTAAAGTCCAAGATCTAGAACAAAAAAATAAAATAACTCGATAGCTTTCCCTCGAATAAAGTGAGGACTCACCAATCTTCTAGTCTTTTGAGAATGCAAATAGTGTCAAACTTGAACATCCGAATGGTTGGCAATATCTGCATGTCGGTTAACACATGAAGCAAGAGTAGAATCAACACACAAAATATATACTGAGTACATGAGCGGGTATAAAATAGGCTATATATTATAATGATAAGTACTATGCAATTCATGACAATAAATCTCAACTTCAGCTATACTCCAATAAGCAATTAGGCAGTTTAAAATGAAAATAATTAGAAAGCTCATATCTCAGGTAAGCTCATCTAAAATAGCTTAACTTGTTTCAATTTTTAACAAAAGATAAAGACTTAGTTTATAACAAACTTTCACTTTTTCCTTTCAAAACATTCAATTTTAGCTTCTCTTTGGGAGTTCCTATAATGACATACCTCAAGGTATAAAATGATGAAGTCCACATATTACTTGTGTTTAGGGGCTCTCATACCTCGCCATAGGATGAGACACTCTTTCTATTGGGTCCAACTAGAAACTCTATGTACGACTAAGTAGTACCAAAATAATACCCAACGTTAGCTATATAGGTTATGGTTATTGGGAACCTCATGCCCACCCACGATGCTAATACTCCTTCCATAAAATTTACATCAACACTATTGAATTAATAGAACGCCCTCAATAGAACCATAACTCACCTACAACATCAGCACTGTAGACTAATGGAACACCCTCAATGGAAACAACTAGTCCAAAACATCAATTTAAACCTCAGTTGTGTAAAACTCTACAATAAAGATATCAATTTGACACTTCAAAGTTAATTTAATCTCAACTTATATTTAAAGCTAAATTCATCATCAAAACCTGCAATTAAGCTTAATTAGAAAAAAATAATCAATTTATACATGTTTCACGTTCATACTCAAAATCATGTAAAAAGTCACGAAATTATGAGACCTCAATACTGAATTCATGTTTTAAAAGTAAACCATGAAAACAAACATCAATTCATACATCAAAGATTTTTCTTTCTTTTACTTCAATTAAGAAAATATGCTAACTCATGAGGACTTGCATAATTAAATAAACATCATAAAAATTTCATAATTATAACTCAAAAACATCAAGTAAATCATCACTTCAGGGAATCATAGTTTATAGAGTTAGATAAGAACCCTAGCATGCTTCTACATCTTAAAAACCTTATTTAGAAAAGGGTTTTGGGCACAATGATGAAACGAGTCCTTGTTGAAAGACCTTGTACCTAATTAGAAATAATTTCATGGAGAAATCAATAATCAAGCTATGATAGAGAAATCTCTATGCAAACCTTGGTTCTTGCCTCTTTAGAGAAGTTTGAAGAAAACCCCTTGCTTTGATAGTTTAGCCAAGAAATGAATAGAATTATAGCTTAAGATACTTACAAAGTCATTTTTAGAAACCAAAATTTCATGGAATTACCCCTTTTAATTCATGAGGAATTATCCAAAAATCCCTTGGAAAATGGATTAAAAACATGACCTGCGCACCTTCTACGGACCGTTCCACGGTCCATGGAATATTTACGGTTCATTGAAACCATGTACCTTGAAAAGGGTTGAAAAATAGACCATTGGAAAAAAACCATGGATCAAACCACAGTCCATGGTTTGGATCTATGGTCCGTGGTTTCCAAACCATGGTTCGTAGTTTCCAATCTACGGTCCTTGGAAACTGGACAGATGATAGGGATTTACTAAAATTTCCATAAATTTTTACTCTAAACATGAAATTACATGTGGTTTATTGTTCTAGAAACTAGACTTAAGTACCTTTCTATAGATAGGTTATAGGTCACCTAACTCTTTATATGCTAAAATATATGATAGTTTAAATTTTACCCAATAATAAAGAAATGCCAAAACTAAGCCGAAAGGAAAGGCCTTGAACAAACTTTGTGCTAGGGGTTTTTTATGACCTTTAATCACTTCAAGAACTCATCCACACTTTATTTAAGATTTTGTCACCAAGGAACAAGTTTAAGGTTGTTACACTTGTACACATTGGCAACCTGGTTTTAGGCACTTTAGTTGAGATTTTCACTTATAGATTCTTAAATGTAGTTTCTTCCGCATTTACTTTGAGTTTCTACGAATCTTTCATTATTTTTGATGACCTATTGAGGTAGGAAGTCATGTGCCATCATGGTAGATTTTGGATCATCACAAATAAGTTATACTATGTCACTTTAGGCTCAAAATATACAAGTATAAAAGCCCATACTTCCTCATTATTCATAAACACTTAGATAAGAAAGAAAAGTGTCGATCTTCTCTCTAAGAGCTAGGGCAAGGGTTTTCAAAGGAAGGTTTT
>JBDJHY010212396.1:0-11379 GCA_039654485.1 Withania somnifera | reverse complement strand
TCTAAGAACTAATTAACAATTAAGTAGGATAATTACTAACTGTAAACTAGTTTTCTAAATAAAAAAATAAAACTAAAAATTAAAATTGAAACTAGAAAATTAGACCTTGATTTGAGTTGAAGGAGATTGATTCCAAGTTGTTTAGTAAAAGTTTGGAGCTATTTTTTATCACCCTTAACCACTGTGGGTGAGGGAGGCCTATTGTCTAAGGGTACCTTCCACCTTCTGGGGAAGGAACCAAAGGTTTACAGGCTTCCACCGCCATCCGCCTTACCTGGACTACCATCTGGGATAGTGCGCTGCCATCTAGGGTGGCTTTGCCACCATGCTAGACAGAAGGCTTGAGAGCCTTACACGGGATTTTCTTTGGGGTCCCCCTTTGTAATTGTGGTCTTGTACTTGTCCTGAATGGTAATTTACCATGTACCAACACATTTTACAACCCAAATCACACCTAATGTGTATTAAACAACACCAAAAGATTGAATATCTTCTGTGAACAAGATATGAATTCCACTAAGAATACCTAAAAATCAAACTTAACCAATCAACTCGAAATTGGATGTAAATTGATATCTAAGTCCATAATGACTTAGAGAGCACAAATATCAGTGTTTAACATCAAATTAACACTTCGACATGAGGATGAAGTATCAAAAGTACATGTTCTTCCTCTTCTGCACATGAAGATTTGACAAACACTCAAGAACACTTGCAATATCCAAAATTCAAACCACCCTCAAACGAACTCTGATTCGTACCAAATTTCAACCATGTTCTCCCTTCAATACGGGGAACAAAACCCACTATTTTTTATGCACAAAACAAGCTTGGAATTGAAACCCAATTTAAACCCACTTTAAGTCTTGAAGAACACCATGAACAATGGTGAACCCAAAACTTGAACCCCCCTCAAAACTACTCCAAACGTCACCAAATTCGAACCCACGCCCCTCAAGATGTGAGAAATAATTCCCAGCACTTTTGAATCCAAGAATTCAATACATAGACCACCAATGAAGTCTCAAATTTTTTATCTATGTATGGGCCAAATGATGAACACCCAAAATTTGAAACTCTGCCAAATAACCACCAAATTCCACCAAATTTGAACTATTGACTCCTCTTGCTATTAAAAATCAATCCCCAACATTTTTGGAGCTTTGAATTTGAACAATCTTCCACAAAATTGAAACCCTAGAATTTTGAAACTCAAAGCTTCAAACCCTTTAATGGTGGAATCTTCCAAACACCTCAGATTTGACTCAAACTCAAAAATTTAACTCAAAGAAATAAGAGATCAATTCCTAGTGTTCAAAATAAAGCAACAATAATAAATCAAATCTGGGATTATGAATTTTCCTAGAATTTCAAAATTTTTTTTCATTTTTGTACTTTATGAACCAAGGATTATAATTCAACAGAATGAAGTTACTAGCCTAGGCTCTGATACCAAATGATGCAATTCTTATTTCCTGACCAGTGTTTATTAAAAAAATGTAGAAAATAAAGATATGCGGAATTATGAACCAAATAGAGGAATAATTCCCATAATCCCAAGAGATATAATGAGGTAAGAAGAAAAAAAAGAAAACACAATTGAATCCACAAATACCTTAGGGAAGAATTTATTGTAATTCAATGAAACAAAACTTAAAAAATTCCACAAATGAGAATCCAATATGAACAAAAAGAAAAGCAGTTCCAAATTAGCAATAACATTAAACTTATTGCTAACCTAGATTGTAGCTTTACAATCTACCATTATCTACTTTCTAGCTAAAAAGCTCTAATAGCTTATCAATTATTCATCTTCTGAATTGTCTTGACTTTCTATATAAATTAATGAAATGCTATATACTTATTATTTTCACTAACTACAATTGAGCTAAAAAGTGAATCAATATGTCAAAGTAGTCCTCCAAGTCTTGGAGCTATCGCATTGAACCCTCAAGTTTGGGCCTCATCAACTCAAGCCCTTGATGTCTTCCGTTATGCCCAATCTATCTTCCAAACTTGAGATTGCTCCTTTTGGTCCTTGTATTAACCCGTTGGATCTCTTTTAGACGTACAATATCGCCCCTGGCTTGGATCCTCTTGACTATACCTTGAAACATAGCTCTTGCATGCTTAGTGCCATCTTTGCTCGTATTAGTGTGCCTCTGTCTTATTCGTGCATAAAAAATGGTTCACTCAAGAATGTCTATAGACTATCGTTAGTTGAACAGAGTCACAATTAAGAACAAATATCCTCTCCCCAGGATTAATGACTTGTTCGATCAGTTGCAAGGTGCTAGTCACTTTTCAAAAATTAACCTTCATTCTGAAAATCATCAACATAAGGTGAGAGAGCCAGACGTTCCCAACACAACTTTCACAACCCACTATGGCCACTTTGAATTCATAGCCATGTCCTTTTGTTTGAGAAATGCTTCCGTGACATTCATGGACCTTATGAACATAGTGTTCAAGCAATACTTGGACCTGTTTATGATATTTTTAATTGATGATATTATGGTTTACTCCTAAAGAAAGGAAGATCATGGAAATCATCTTAGAAATATCCTTCAAACCCTTCGAGACCGTCATCTCATACCAAATTATCCAACTGTGAATTTTAATTGAAGTCGACTGCATTCATAGTCCATGTCATCTCTAGTTAGGTATTCTTGTGGACTCCTAGAAAATCGAAGCCATAAAAATTTGGTTTAAACCTATATTTTCGTCAAATATTCATAATTTCTTGGGTTTAGCAGAGTATTATCATAGATTCATCAAGGATTTCTCCTCTATAGACCCCCTTTTAACTAAGCTAACTTAATAAAAAGTTAAGTTGAAATGGTCAGACCAATGTGAGAAATATTTCCAAGAGATGAAACCAAGTTAACCATAGCCGCAGTCTTGACCTTATCAGAGGGTTCAGAAGGGTTTGTGATATAATATGAGGCCTCTCGTGTTGCTTTAGGATGTGTATTAGTGAAGCATGTTAAGGTGGTAGCCTGTGCTTCCTGAAATCTTAAGTTTCATGAGAAGAATTATCCTACTCATGACCTTAAGCTAGCAGCTATACTTTTTTCCTTGAAAATCTGGAGACATTATCTTTATGGGGTACATGTTGATTCTTTTACTAATCATAAGAGCCTGTAGATGTATTTGAGTAGAAATTTTAATCTCTATCAAAGAAGGTGGTTGAAATTATTAAAATATTATGACATGGCAGTCATGTACCATACGGGCAAGGCAAATATAATGGCTGATGCCCTTAGTAGGCTTTCTATAGGGAGTGTGGCACATGTTTATCAGGAGAAAAGGGAGTTATCTAGGGAGTTGTATAGGCTTGAACACCTTGGGGTCATATTGGTTGATGTTAAGGATGGAGGTATGTTGGTTCTGAATGCATTAGAGTCTTCCCTAGTAGTAGAAGTGAAAAAAAAAAACAGCTTAGCGATCCGTTCTGGCTTAAGTGTAAAGGTAGGGTTGAGGTTGTAGACATAAAGGGTAGGTTTTATCCAAAGGGATATATGGTGTGTTAAGGTGTAAGGGTAGACTATATGTACCAAATGTTGATGGCTTGAAAGAAAGGATCTTGTACGAACATCATAGCTCTCGATATTCTATTCATCTCGGTGCTACTAAGATATACATGGATTTAGTGGATGTGTATTGGTGGGAAGGTATGAAAGGATACATAGCTGAGTTTTTGGCTAGGTGTCTAAATTGTCAATAAGTGAAACCTGAACAATGAACAACAGGTGAGATATAGAAATTTGAAATTCTAGCCTGGAAGTGGGAAGTCATAAATATAGATTTTGTTACTGGTGTGTTGAGGACTAAGAGACAACTTATTTTTTTTGGGTGATTGTGTACAGGTTGAACGCATCAATCCATTTTCTACCTTTTCACACTGGTTTCTCAGGAAAGGATTATGGTAGGTTGTTTTATTTGGATATTGTTTGTTTTTGTGGTGTGCATTTGTCTATTATTTAAGATAGAGGTACTCAATTCATCTCACAAATCTAGAAGTCTTTCAAGAAAGGTTAGGGTCTCTGGTTCACCTAAGTACTGCTTTTCACCCGTAGATAGATGGTCAAGCTAAATAGACCACCAAGACTCTAGGGGATATGATGAGATATTGTGACTTGATGTCCAAGGTAGTTGAGATGATCAGTTACCATTAGAGTCCGTTTACAATAACAATTATCATGCTACTATCTAGATAGCTTTGTTTGAGGACTTAAATGGAATGAGGTGTAGATCTCCTATTGGTTGGTTCAGAGTTGGTCACATAACTTTTCTATGTCCTAAATTAGTGATTGAGTCTACTGAAAAGATTCAGCTCATTCGGGAAAGGTTAAAGACTGCCAGAGCAGGCAAAAGTCTTATACTGATGTGAGGAGGGGGAGTTGTAGTTTAATGTTGGTGATTGGGTTTTCTTGAAGGTGTCTCCTATGAGGGGGTCATGAGGTTTTCCAAGAAGGGAAAGATCAGTCCAAGTTTCATTGGTCCATAACATATATTGAACATGGTTGGTAATGCTTTTTACAAGTTAGATCTTTCAGTGGAGCTCGTAGCAGCGCATCCAGTTTTCCACATATCCATGTTAAGAAAGTGTTTATTAGATCCTTCCTAATAGTGGATATGGACAATATTGATGTGAAATATAAACTGACTTATGACGATATCCCAATCAATATATTAGACAGGAAAGTTCGCAAGCTTAGAAATAAGGAGATAACATCAGTCAAGGTTGTATGGGGCAATTAGTCAATTAAGGGAGAGACTTGCGAAGCCGAGGCAGGCATGATGGAGAATTACCCACACTTATTTCCTTTCAGCCTAAATTGTGTCTGCGGTAATAACCTCTCACTCCATAGTTTCTTTTGTATATCTATTATATCTCATATATACCATGTAGTCCATATCATTACATGAGTCCATATGTGAGTACTTGTACATATTTTGATGTATCCATGGTAGTTGGAGCCTATGAGGATGGAATGCACTTGGTTCAGTGAGTAAAGGGTAGAAAAACATTTAGTTAAATTGATTTGATGTTACAAATGAGATCTTGATTCATTTTGGCAGTCCATTAGTCATTTTTTCGCTTTTACTTGGTTGGATTCTTCATTAGAGGATGAAAGAAACTTAGAGGGAGATATTGTAACATCTCAAAAATCATTCTAGAGGCTTTAGTGGATTAATAAAAGAGTGTGACTGACATTTCTTCAAATTCTAGAACTATCCCGAGTCCCATGGGTTGTTTTACGGATCATGGAAGGATTCCACAGACCATGGAACCAGACCAGGGATGCACTCTGTACTTCCTCAGATACACAAACCGTTCCATGGACTATGGAAGGGTTCTACAGAACGTGGTTTGAGTCATGGAATACTTCTTATATTTTTTCCAATTATAGGATTACCCTATGGGTCATTCCACAGACCATGGAATGACGGAGATCCATGGAATGGACCGTCATTCACTCCAATGTCTCAACCTTGAGGGGGAAATTTCATGCACTGTTCCATGGATCATGGAAGGGTTCCACGGACCGTGAAACAACCCATGGAAACCTTTCAAGCCTAGTTTTTAATTGTTTTTCCCTGGGACATTTTGGTCATTCCCCACTTTTTAATAGGCTAAGTGACGTTGTTTTGTATTCATTAGAGGGGGTTTAAATACCCAAGACCTTAATTTCCTCCTCATAACTTTATTTATCTTTCAAAAGAAAAGAATAACTGCATAAATTTTCTCCCAATAGAAAGGACTAGGGTTTCAACAAAGGTTCAAGAACAAAGCCTTATTCTCTAAATTCCAACACTAATTGTCAAGGTTTTAGATATGTGCATTGATGAACAGGGGTTTTCTTGCCCCAACCCCAAATTTTTATGAAGTATTTGGTGAACAATCCATCAACCCTAAATCCTTAGGTTTTGAATTTTATTCTTGTTATGATTTATTAATATTTTAGGTAAGTTGTATGAATATTGCATTATTACTTTATTATTCATGGTTTAATTGTTTTAGCCAAGACTTTGAATATATTGTGAATTTTACTTGTTCAAAAACTTGAGGGTTATTCTTATACATGGTTGTTTGATTAACTTGAGTCATAAAATTGAAATATGAAATTTTACTAAGACAATTGCCTACGTTTTAGGCTTAAACATGGTTTTACTAAATCGAGGAATAATTGACAAGAATTTACCCAAAGAGGCTAAGGCAGGATAATTTGATAAGTTTTTTAACAATGAAAGTTTTAAACTAGTCAAGTCAGGAGCAATATATGTTTTTGGAGTAATATTAGCACCAAGAAAATTAGGTTAAAAGTCTTGATCCCATAACTATGTTGCCGACCATAGGATGACATATTGTCTAAAAGGATTTATTATGACAGACTCGTCTTAGTTGGATCCACTAGTTTACTTGTTAATTACTGAGCCTGTAGTGTGGCAATGTACTCCCTTCAGTTGGTAGTTTGCTGAATTCCATGTCTGCTCAAATGGTCTTATGTGTAAGTTATAGAACCTCCCCCCAAATATTTGATGTCAGATATTTGAATTTTCTTACTTATGATTTTTAATGAAGCTCAATTCTTACATGGTCAGTATTAATTAAATTTTATTAAATAATTGATTTGAACTATGATTTGATCATGCATTGAATAGCCTAATCACTGTCCATTTACAATCATCTTATTATTCATAATTATATTACCTGTCATTGTTCTCCTCTCCTACTTAGTTAGTATATTTAATGTACTGAGCGCTCTTTTGCTACATGATTTTGTATATTTAATGTATTGAGTGTATACTCTTTTGCTGCACGATTTCACATGTAGGTTAGATCAGCCATCCTTACACTCAAGGTTGACTAGATCTGCTATCTTTATTTGATAGAGTATTGGTGAGTTCCTATAGACCGAGAACTCTTTATTATTTTTCATTTATTCCTATTAGAGCAGACTAGTTGTTGCTATAGTCGTTTATTTCTTTCTAAGGCTAGTTGGGGATTTGTCCTAGCAACCTAGTATTTTAGTTTTTAGAGGCTTTTAGACATATGATGTAGTGTTATTGCTTTGGAGTTCTCATATTCTTTTAGTATTGTCTTCGATATATGAGATGTATCACTAAGTTTATATTTTTTTGTATGCTTCCACTGATGAGTGAGTGTTTAGAGATATGAATAAGCCAGGGGTTCATCTGGGGCTGCTAAGGTAAATCATTGGCTAAGGATGCCTTACAGTGCCTAGGGTGTAACTCCAGGGTGTTACATATTAACAAGAATAATATAAGTATCAATTGATCTCTAAATAACATGCTTACATAGTCAAGGTAAGATTATGGATAGTATTCATAAAAGGAGATATACCATTTCAGTGTAAAGGCAATAGAAAAATGGGCATGAAATCAACTACATTAACTTGAGTATACAAGGAATGTAGTAGACACAGAGGGAAAGTATGATCAGCATGTGTAGAAAAAAGCAAAGTGAGCACTAGACTAGTTGAACACAACAACATATAGAATTATAGGCAAAGGGTCAATGCACTTTTGGTACTAAATGCAACAAAAAAAAGCTTGCAAAGAGCTTAACATATCATGTTAAGGCAAGATCTCATATAACAAGTAGACAACTTAGCAAGGTAAAGTAAAAGTATTCACAAGTGATACTAACATAACGAAGGGACAACAAACATCATATACTTAGTCACTTATGAAGTAGACTAAGGACCTAATCAAAATAAACTTTAGCTTAGTTATCCAGAATTGTGTAAGAGTCAATATATCTCCATTAATATTGCTCATAGATTCAGTTTATAGTAAATTGATATAAAAGGAGATGAAGTAGGTGACAAGTAGGTCATGAACTAGGTATAAAGGGATATAAGCGTGTAAACAAATTCACATTAGATCACATAAGCTTTGTATAGGAGGAAAAAACCAACATGCTTCACAAATAAAAATAACATATGTAGAACGATAAATCTATAACAAGTTAGAGGGCTCATGATTATCTTAATATCAAAGGGATATGAGTAGAAAACATATTCACATAATACTCACTAGACTTGGCAGAAGGACTATAATATAGGTTTACAAGTTTCATATAGGCTTATCACATAAAGGAAAACGAAAGGAGGAAAGCATGTCATAATGCAGTCTAGTTCAACATATAGGAAAGGGAAGAGAGGGTCAACAAATCTTAATATAAGCTCATAACATGACCATAAAACAAGTGTCAAATATATTTGAGAAGATATGCACCTAATAACCAAGAAAAAAATAGGGTATGGTTGTATAATATAAACTGATTTAACATATAATAAGCTAGACAATGAGATTCAAACAACTTAAATAGACGTAATGGACAAGCACAAAACTTACAAGTAATTACATTAACTTAACTTAATACAAGTGGGCACCATGCAACCACATATTCTACACATAAGAGAGGAAATGAGCATATAGTAGTTCATTTAGCAGTTTGAAGTACACTAGCATGCAGAGATGAGGAATAAGAATTCATACATTATGATGCAATAATCAATCTAAGAGTAGTGGACTGGAGCAAGCATACATGAGGTTAATATGTCATTTAGAGTAGGTTTTATTCCCAGCGTCATGCAAGTAATTTCAAAGACAAACTAAGGAATCATAATACAAAACAGATCAAGAGAGCAACAACTATGATTAGCTCCAGCAGGCAACAAATACCTATACTTAGAAAGAGTTAGGGTTTACCAAAACACATTTTATAGCTATCAGAATTATTCAAGTCTTGCATATAGAGTATACTATGAGAATAAGATAGGCGGGATCATATTTAGGGAATTAATTAACCATTCATGACAATAGACATACATAGACAACCAAAAATAAGATAAAAGTTAGCATTTAGAAATGATGAACACAACCTGATCAAAACAGATAACTCTCATACAGATCAGACTAGTTTTCAGCTCAACTTCCAATAATTTGAGTAATTAACCTTATTACATCTATATGAGAGTTATGTTAGTGATCACAGAGCAATGATATATCACTTTTTGCTCATTATATAACTGGGACGAGCATATAATTGATTCTTTTGTAAAAATGATTCACATTTAGCACATAAACATCATTTTAAACCTCCAAGTATATATCATATATATAGTAAATTCATGAATGAATAGAATTTAAAAGAAATTATGCTTTGAAGGATAATATTAAGATATCCTTAGAATTATCTAGAATATGATCTATATATGTTTTTCAACCAGTTAATGGAGAAAGACACCATATTATTAAAGTAAATAATGTAATGGAAAGAAGTATAATCTTCATCTATAATGAGAAATAAGAAACAAGATCCATACTTAGTAAGTGTAATGGCTTATTTGGTTATTTTCTTTATTTTTGCCTTTTTCTATGCTTAGAGCTATTTGGTAGTTTCCCCAAGTCATCTATGACTTTTTGAGACCGGTAGCTCGATGCCCTGGTATCTCATATGCCCATTATCTCAGTTTTTCTATTTTGGAATTTCAGTTTTAAGATGGTGAAACTTGGGAGTGAAATCCTACTAAACACACTCGAAATTGAATTTTGACAGTTTCGTCAGTGCCAGAATAATGATTTTGGGCTAGTGAGTCATTATTTCACTTTCTAGGATGTCCAGGCTTATTTTGGGTTTGCTTTTGGAAGTTTGGAAAATTTCTCTTTTGAGTTGGTTTGAGATTGGTTGTCATTTTTTCTTAAAAGACCTCAATTGGTTGTTTCGTTGATACTGTTGAGTCCATATTGTGTTTTCCACCCAAAATGAACTTCTGGTTTTCTAGAATTGGACTCGAACACTTATTTTAGGCCCCCTTGAGAGTTTGTTTATTCCTAAGATTTGCTGCAGGCTGCAGGTCACCCCTGCGCCCATGGCCTCGCCCCTGCAGTAACCGCCACGGCGCCTCATGGGCTCCCCAATAAAGGCCACCCCTATGATCCCTTGTCTCCCTTTCAAGGATACCCCTACGAGCCTCAGTGTGCTCTGGTGAGGTCGCCATTGCAGCAAAATGGCTTGCACCAGAGACCAAGCGCAGTCTATAAACAATTGTCATCCCCTTAATTTCAAACCGGTTGATTCCTTCAAAATTTCCATAGATGACCTTGGGTGGGGATCGTTTTGGGAATTTTGAGCCAAGGAAAGTGGTGGGGAGTTATGTGAGAGGTAGTGTGAGTTCATGGCAGATGTTTTCCTTAGGTATTTTTCATTCTTTCTGCCTCTTTTAGCTTATGTAAAAGGTTTGATTTCATTACTTGTAAACATGATTTATCCCTCTTCTCTTCATTATTTTAAGCTCAAATTTTGACCATAATTCCCCTGAGTTGAGGGCTTTGCGCTGATATATTTACTTTATCGACCTGTGGGGCCTGTGGGCCTGGTTTGGGGCTTATTTTTTAACCCAGTTCTCTAATTGAAATATGGGTATTATTCTTCATGTTTTAATCTTAGGAATCATAATTTGATAGTTTTGGGTAATTTTATCTAGGTTCAAAGCTTTAAGCCTATGGTGCACACATTTCGAGTACTTTTATCTATGCCCAAGTAGGCAAGGTTCATTTACTTGCATTTAAAAATGGGCTAATATTTTATGCTTGTGATGTGTCCAGTAGTATCAGTTGGGTTTTAGGTTGATTGCTATTTTCTAGTGGACTTTTGTTTACTTTATTGGTTCTAGGGGGCCATGAATAGGCATAGAGGGTGCAGGGTTGTATGCCCAAATCCTGCCCTCACTGCTGGGGGAAATAGACCTTGGGGACTATTATAGTTGTCACACGACGAGTATGGTGAGATGAGATCTTAGCTGGTGGACTTTGGCCGATATTAGACTCTGATTTTTTGCGTTCTTATTGTTATTAGCATTGTTATTGTTGTACCGTGATTGGGCATTTGTATATTATTTGATTTGTTTGATGCAACTAGAATTGATAGGGCTTAGACCCTGTATTTATTTTAAAGGAACAGACCCTGAGTATGGCACAGACCTTTGAGATAGGTATTGATGTGGTACTTATCCTACTTTCGAGTTTGAGCACGGACCCCAAGTATGGCATATGGGGGAATAGACCCCCGAAGCTTTACACTGATTGGACTTAGACCTTGAATTCAAGTGTCAAGAGTGGTCCTCCAAGTCACAGAGGCCCCATGAGTATGATATATCGGGGCACGAACCTTGATTTAGGCACTGGTTAGGCTTAGATCCTGCACTTGAGTGTGAGGCGTGGTCCTCCATGTTGCAAAGGCCCCTGAGATTTGCACTATTAGGAGTATGTCACGACCCGACTTCTCGGAGTCATGATGGCACCTACTATCCACCCAGTAGGAGAACCAAACCCTATAGTCCG
>JBDJHY010212386.1:0-11379 GCA_039654485.1 Withania somnifera | reverse complement strand
CGAAAGGTCAAGCCACAGGCTCTATTTTTAGAGTGCACTAGGGATGGGCCCGTATCACCACTTGATTTTGATGCCATGGAGGCTAGATACTGATAATAAAGATAATTATGGATAGTGAGTATAAAAGATAACTTGGGATATTCTGATAATAATATAAATAAAGGATCTTTTAATATTTTAGAATCACTAGTGTACCGAGCACCGAGTATTACTATTTTTATTTGTTTTAGTCAGGTTTCACCTTGACACCAGGAAATATCTTTTGACTAATTAATGCTAGGACTTGATTCCGACTATGTTCGATAGTAAGTATAGTTGCTGGCACTTGAGTCTGTCGTCGTATGGCAGTGAGTAAAACTTTTTAACACTTAACACACCTATTGGTTTGGAGACTTTGATGATACTTTTTCCTTTTAGAACATTGAGTGATACCACTATATTGAGCATTGGGAGTTGTTATGAGGCATTGGATGCCAGACCGTGAGATCTTTGAGGTTCTATGACTTGGGGATATACCATTATCATGATGGTAGAGATTGTACGTGGAGGGCGTACCTCTATGGACCTTTCCTCTGGGACTGAGATTGGAGGAGGGGTATAGGACAAAGCAAGGATATACGGGAATTAGGGTTAGCCTTCCATGGATCCTGCCTGTTGGGCATATGGGTACCGGAGGAGGAACGTACATATGAATTGTTACTTCATGGTGTGCATTTACTTTTCTGCACTTGTTTGCATTAGTGTACTCCTGGTCGTATGGGAGGCCTACAGGTAAGTGTTTTTTCTATGTACACCTGACAGTGTTAATTTACTTTTCGTATTTACTGCTTAATTATATTTATTGTTTATATGTGAGATTGTCTCGCTATGTGGGATATTTGTGTGAGGTATCATTTGATTATTCCTTCCTTCCCTTACTTTGAGGTTACCGGTATACCATCCATGTTCCTTCTTTGTCTACTTATCCATCTCTTTGATTACTTACTGGTGTTGTTTATATATATAGTTACAAGGATTTTGGGTATGTTCATTTCTTTTGCCTGAGATCCTGTTCAAATGTTGTAGCTAGTGTAGATATATATATCTGTTTACTTTATTCTCATATGAGTATCTAGCTTCCATGTTGTACTATTTTCTTCTGTGACCTTATTTTCTTCCATTCTGTTATTTACTGCTTTTATGATTGTTATTTTCATAGTGGCCCCTCGAATCCTACTGGGTATAGGTTGCTTCAATGACTTGTACTCATACTACACTATTCCCATGGTGTAGATTTGAGTACTAGTGCCCAAAGTTCATTTATGAAGTACCATTCATGCTTACTTGTTGTTGCTTTCAGAGATACAGAGTGAGCTTAACGTTCAACTATCCCTTTTCTCTTTTCGGGTAGGACTAGTCTCTTTTGTACTTTCAGAGACTTGCTTGTAGTAGATTTTTTCTTACACTATGTAATTAAAGGCTTTGTTTATTTACACTGATATCGAGGTTTGGGAGTTTATTGATTTTTTTATTATATTCCACTATATCTTATCATATCTCCTTTCCTTTATATTTTACTATATTTTCTTATTATATTCTTCTATATTTTTATCATATCTCCTTTCGTTTATACGTTGTTTTTGTATTTGTGCATTCCATTATTGTGATGGCAGCCCTCTATTTTGGCTTCAATATACAGGGTTGGTTCTCCTATTGGTGGGATAGTAGGGGCCATCATGATCCAAGAAATTGGGTCGTGACACATAATACATGGACTCAGAAAGACCATTTTCCTTTGCTATTGATGGATATGATGATGGATAGACTGGAAGGCAGAGGATGATACTTTTTTCTAGATGGTTACTCTAGTTATAACTTGATAACTATTACATTTTAAGATCAAGATAAGACTACATTACTTGTCCATATTGTACTTTTGCATTTCAGAAGATGCCCTTCGGTGACCTTTCAATATTGAATGATGACCATATTTTGTTACATGGTTGAGGACACCATAGAAGTGTTCATAGACAACTTTTCTTTTGTGGGTGACTTATTTGATGACTATTTTTCCAACTAGGACAAAGTTCTTGAGTGGTGCGAAGAAACCAACTTGATTCTTATTTGGGAATTCCATTTCATGGTAAGAGAAGGTATAGTGATTGATCACAAGATTTCAGCTAAGGGCATCGAGGTGGACCGAGAAAAGTTTGAAATTATTGCAAGGTTTGCACCTCCTAATTTTGTGAAGGACATTAGAAGTTTTTTGGGGCATGATAGGTTCTATAGGAGGTTCATCAAGGACTTTTCAAAGATTGCACACCCTATATGCAAGTTACTTGAGAAAGGGGTGAAGTTTAATTTTGATGATGCATTTTTGAAGTCTTTTGAGTGTTCGAAGAAGAAATTGATGACAACCCCTATTATTGTTTCTCCAGATTGGTTTATTCCTCTTATGGTAATGTGGGATGCTAGTGGTATGTCTCTCAAAATAGTCCAGGACAAAGACGTAAGAATATTTTTCATTCAATTTACTATGCCACAAAGTATTAGTCCCCCCAAAGAACTAAAAATTCACAGAGCATAAGTTGTTATCTATGGCTTTTTCCTCTGAGAATTCCAAATCTTGTTTTTTGAGCGTGAAAGTAATTGTGAATACTGACAGCTCCACTCTAAACTACCTCATTATGAACAAGTTTGCAAAGTCAAGACTTATCCGATGGATCCTTTTTTATCAAGAACTCGACTTTGAGGGGTTGACCGAAAGGAGTTTGATAATCATGTGGACGATGACTTGATCAGGTTGCCGAACATAGAGAATGTGGAAATGATCTTGAAATTGATGATACTTTTCTAAATAAGCAGTTGATAGAAGCAACACATTACTTGATCCATGGATCTTAGACTTCGGTTACTTCCTTGTTAGTGACATAATGCCTAATGATGTGAAATCCACCAAAAGAGGAAGTTCTTACATGATGTGAGGAGGTAAGTTTGGGATGAGTTCTTTAGGTTTTGCACATACAATGTTATTAGGAGATGTATTTCTGAGCATAGATGTTAAGATTTCTAAACACTTGTGACTCGTCCCTTGTTAGGGGGCCACCAATGTGGTATGCTCAGTGCACATAATTTTATGAAATATGGTTACTATTGGGTGCTAATTTATTAGAATGCACATGGTTTTATCAAGGCATGTGATAATATTCAATGTCAAGGTGGGATTTCAAGGAAGCAGGAACTGCCCGTAACCCTTATTCTTGAAGTAGAATGGTTAGATGTTTAAAGGATTAACTTCATGTGGACCTTCATGATCTCACATGGGATGATGGACATAATTGTTTATATTAATTATATTTCTAAATGGGTGGAAATTTTAGAGTTTCCAAATAACTACTCCTATCCTGAAAAGGAGTATTTTTTCCCAATTTGGCACCCCAAGGGACATCATTAGTGATTGAGGTTCCTACTTTTGCAACTGGTTGTTCAATGCATTTCTTGATAAATATGGTGTGAATTATAAGGTTAACACCTTATCACCCACAGACTAGTGGACAAGTAGAATTCTCGAAAAGAGAGATCAAGACCATTCTAGCAAAGACTATTAATACTAGTTGGACAAATTATTCTAGGAGACATGATGATGCTCTATGCACCTATCTTACTAATTTTGAAACCCCCAAATGTATGTCCCCATACCAGCTTGTATATGATAAATCATATCACTTTTCTATAGCAATTGAGCATAAGGCATTACGGGCTATGAAAAAGCTAAATCTGGGTTGGAGAGAGGCATCTAACTTGAGGTTTGATTTGTTGAATTAACTAAATAAGTTTTCCTTGATAGCTTATGAGAATTCTACCTTTTATAAGGAGTAGATAAAATTTTACCATCACCGGAGCATTGCCAGGAGAATTTAGTCCTAGTGATTTTGTCTTACTATTTAACTCTATACGTTACTTATTTCCTGATAGTTGAAGTCCAAGTGTTCCGGACCATTCACTGTATCACTAATGTTTCCACATGGTGAAATAAATATTGAGATTAAAAATAACAATTGATTCAAGGTGAATGGAAAGCATGTCAAAAACTATTTTGGAGTTTTAGATGAGGTCAAAGTGATCGAAGATCTCACCCTTTATGAATTTTGAGTAATCAAGGGACTTAAATCATGTCGCATCCTTAAGTTAGGCACTCTTTCAGAGGCAACCCAAGATATGTAATTGTATTAGTTAGGTCTTTTTTTATATTTTCATAGATCGTTTAGTGTATAACGGGAGATTGAAAAGCTTAAAATATGGAAAACTAGGGAGCTATGTTCCTATTAGTTCTTGTACAGAACGTACATGCGTAATGCATTGCACGTCTTGTGGGAACTATTGCGTCAGTAGTCAAGAAATACAAGGCAAGGGTCCACAACTAGACCTATGGATTGTACCACCATGTTAAGGCTTATGGGTCAGTTTGTAGACCCCAGGTAAGTTAATTGACCACATGATGATACCTCACAGCTCTTGGGCTTACCTCATGAGCTGTCTCCAGGTCATGGGACTAACTCTCTAATTTTTTTTAAACTGGGCCAAAATTAGACTTAACCGCCCCAATCATTTCTATTCAAAAGGTTTTATACCTATTTTCTCTAAAATGGGAACATCTTGCCAAAGGATTCAAAACTCCATCTCATATCACAATTTTATTAACGATTTGATGAAAGTCGCATAATTATCTCCCAATCAAAACCACAATTATGATAGTAACATTCTTTTTTCATCAAAATCATCTATTCGAAGTTGCATTCCCTAGTGTTTTGAGCATAATGTTCAGTTTCACAAGTTTACATTTTCATCTTCTATCCAACTTACTATTATTAGTCTATAATAAAGTAAGTAAAGCTCCCCTATTATCTTAATTTGATAATGATTGTATGATTCTTTGGTTAGGGTTAGGATTTCTATAAAAGAATGATAAAACTTAGTGCATATTTGATAAGGGTTGGATATCATGCTCTGTTTTTGTGTTGACTATGCTATTAGTGAAATAGGAAGAATTTTGTGGTGATCGTACTATTTTTATATTTGGATGGATGGGTTTTTTGAATCGAAACTGTTAAATTTAGTTGTTAAAGAATGACTAATAGTGTAAAAGTTGTGCTAATCTACATGAAATGTTGTTTCAGGTGTTTAGCACCCATTGAAGCTGCGGGTATTATGCTCTCACTGCACTTTAAAATTGAAATTGAAGTTATTTTGACCTCCAACCTCCTAAAATACCCTCTAATATTGATTTGTGGTGAAGTTTGAGTAACCCATCATTGTGCTTGAATGTTAATGGAAGGACTTTGCATATCTTGTACATCCAATGATCATAATACGATGAGTGATGCATATTTGAGGTGCAGAAGTTGTTGAATTCTCTTTACCTTGGGATTTACGGCTTTAGGGATAAACCCTTATACTCATAATCCCATTTAAAGTGATTTTAAAAAAGCCAACTCAATGTGATTGTGTACTTACATGGTTGATAAATCATGTTGGCATAACAAAGGTGTACGAGCAGTCATACGACTTGTAGGATATAATCACGGACCATACAACCACTCATGGACTTATACTTAAAAAAATAAAAGATGTGTATGGTTATAGAAATGGATATATAGACTATGGGGTTAACTTATGGGATGTATAGTTGCTCGTAGACCCAATTTCATGTAGACTAGAAAAGTCTTAGGGCCATATAAGACCTTTCACGATGGTCCATGGCCCTTGATCCACTGTATCACTATAAATACTTATCTTTTTTTGTTTTATTTGGTATAATAAATCCTCCACAGGTACCATGGCACTGAAGCCAAGGAAAAATATTACAACCATCTGACTTCATAATCAAATAATTGATTCCTCCAACCACGTACCGGGAAATGGAATACCATAGACTCTGAGAGTGCCTTTTCTAGTGGGTCATAGATATAGCACAAAGGGACCATTAAGAAATACTCTCATTATTTTTTGAGGTCCAAATCTACAACAATGGTTGAAGATCATATTGTAGCACCCCTTTCCCTAGTCTAAAGAGGGAAGTGAGGCTTTAGGTGATGAGGATATATCAAGTGAACAAAGTTTGGGTGATAGGGCTAAGTATGACGATGAGGATAGTGCATTTAAGGAATGAAAGAGAGATAAAATGTATCCCATAGATCTTTAATATGATTGGAGAGATAAAGCCCAAAGCATTAAGGGAATTGTACAGAGTTATTCATAGTCGGTGTAAGGTACTAGGTGCAAGGAGAATCTTCAATGAGGGCATAAAATAGAAATCCAATGGTTTGATGTGGGAGGTACTGAGGAGTCTCAAATCTTCATAGATAATCTTAGTGTGGTACTCGAGGTTAAGAGACTATCTAATCATTATCTATTTGGTTGGATGGCTCAACCTCAAGGCCTTTATGGATGCTCTATTATGTAGGAGTTCTATGATAATTATGCTGTCACTTTTTTTAACTCTGTGGGCTCAATGCCTATGAAAAAGAAGAAAATTACGGCTTTAAAATATTCCCCTATTGAGACCGTAAGAGTCCATGGTTGGAATGTTAATATATTGAAGTGGATAATTTAGAAGTTCCTGTATGGGCCTCCCACACAATAACTGAGTATAAGTAATGCATGTAAATGATCACTAATGAAGAGAATATGAAGAATGTTGTGTCTCATGCAGAGGTTATAGGTTGGATTGATGGAAAGATTGCTGTGGTTGGGTTTGAGGCACCATGGGTACAATGTCTGCAAGAATAGATACTAAAGCCCCCTTAGCTCTCTAAAAATATTTTGGTGGTTGGTTATGAGGTCCTGGTTGACCTTGATAAGTGATGATAACCCTTTGGATCCAAAGTGGACAATTGTTATTGCATGTATTATGTAGGGTATGCCTTAAATATTGCCTGTATCATCACTATCAAGATTAGGGATAAGGAAGTTAAAGACATTACCAACCTTCCCTTTCTATGTTTAATCCAAAGGTTGTGTCGAGTTGAAGTGTTTAGTAGTGTACATGTAGATCGCTGTATTGAGGTGAGGAAAGTATCTAATATTTTATCAATCAAAGATATGGAAAACCTAGTCTCTAAGTCTTAGATTCTCTTGCATATGCCTAATGTGGAGATTTCAGCACAGTTATTGAGTAGAGCTATAAAACTAGAGATTCCACTATTTCTATGGCCATCAGTACTTCCACCATTGTTATAACTATTGAGCATGCTGAGGGCGAGGTCCCTCACCTGCAGATGCACCCACTATCAATCCATCCACTTTCACCATATATGTTTTTGGGGGTGTTACCATCTTGTATGAGTTTTTCGTGAAGTTGGTGGATTGGAAGTATGTGACAACAATAAGGTTGGATCAGCTTATTGTACAAGTGGTGCCACTAGTTCAAAGAGAGACACGTGCCTCTATGGCTAGTCTCTCAAATGAGCATATGGGTTTTATTGGCGGATCATGGAGAGATTAGCTCAGGTTATGGTGCATAATTAGAGACAATTCTCACAGAGTTGGGCATACTAAAAGCTGATGTTGCTAGACTATCTGCCCAACTAGTTCATATGGCCCCATTCTATTCTCCCCAGTTTCATTGATGTAATGGTTAGATAGACCGGAGGTTACTACTCCAATGGTAAATTTGTTTTCAACTGTAGGAACTTCTAAGGGGAAGCACCCATACAAATTTAGATATAAGAGGCTTGACGATCTGAGTAATAAGTTGAGGAGAGACACTAGGGATGTGTAGAGACCGTCGAGACTTGAGGATGAGTAGTAGAAGGAGGATTTAAGAGTAGGTGCTGATGTGCCTTTTTAAGAAGGCACTATCGATGCCTAAGAAAAAGGATTTAAGGTTGTTCTTAAGAGATATATTATGAATTTTATGTGCTTGTCGCATGTTTTCATGAATTTCAATATCGAATAAAAATGGGAGAGAACTAGGAGAAAATTATACAAAGGATAAGGGGACGGATGTCCACATGATTCGTACCTTGCTAGGACTGTTTGTGGGATTGCTCGTGATTGGGATCTAAGATAAGCCATGGAAGATTTTGATCAAATTTTACAAATTATTTAAGGGAGGACCTTGAGATGGTCTGTCCTAGATTCATACGTACCATATTGATTACCCTTGATGAGAAATGGATATTGAACTCAAGGAAAATTGATCAAGGGATGAGGAATAAAAGGAAAAATAGGTTGTCTCAAGACAGTAAGGTCCGTGCTGATGCTTTTCTTGAAGAAGCCTATTCTCTTAAAGAAGTTTGATCCTATGTTTCTTAGAATGGAAGATAGTACAGACGTACTGAGCTGATACATGTCATAATTATCTTGGAGGTTAAGATTAGAAGAAACAATCCATAAGTATGTTGGAAGGATAGATGGGACAGACCATGATGCCATGGTACGGTCTGTACCCTAGAAAGTGCTGAGTGAAGAAGGCTTACATTCTCCTATTTGATCCGAGATTGGATTCCCGTTTCTATATATACTCCTTTTTAGTATTTTTATCTGGGTTTCATATTCTATTATCAGTTTTACTTCTACGTTTGAGTATTCTTGGTGACTTAAGACGTATTTTGTGAGTTTTACATCTTTATTTGTGAATGAAAGACCACTTTTTATCTTCATCATTATGAGTTACTATTCTACAAATATAAGTGTTATTATCATAAATTCTTCACTGATTATTTGTGATAATAACATGAAAATGGATAGCTAAACACCATAACTAGGGTTGTGGGAACTAGGAATGGTTAACAAAGAAGGTTTAGGTAAGGTAGGTGTTTCTTGAATGGTGTGAATGCATGTATTGTGTGGTTCTTCATAGTTATTTCTTTTTAATGAGTGCACATGTTAATATCTTTCCTTTATTCTTTACTTTCCTTGACGAGGATTAAAGATTAGGAAAAAAACATTACGATAGAGATTTCGAGATTCTATCTAATTAACTTGAGACATAGTGGTGATGGTTAAATTTGAGATTAATAATCGGGGATGGTATGGAGCGCACTATGAGACCTAGTGGAAATTATTTTAAGGCCACCTAATAGGGATTGGTGGCATTATGGTGAAGTTAACCTATAGATTTTGAATGTATGGCACCGGGATAGAACACTAGTACTGAACACCTACAGAGTTATGAAGTTATAGGGATCACAATCCTAGTGCCTTCATCATACTGATTCACAATCTAAAGAAACATCAAACTTGCAACCATCAAATAATAATTCTAAAATTAAACCCTAAATTTACTTTTATGAAATAGTTTACTTTGGAAATACTCACTGCAACAAAGTAATATGCTAGCACCATATTCCCCAAGGTATTAATCCCTTGGATTGGTTTTATATACTATAATGACCACTTTACGCTTCTAATTAAGGTGTAGTTTTTAGGCGACATTAAAATTTTGAAGTCGTGTTGAGGAAAATGGCTTGAAGTAGTCTATAGGTATTAACTGTTATTATAGTAGTATTCTCAAATTTTACTTCTTTGTTTCTTTTTTATTTTTACAGGCTCATCGGTAGTTTATGCCCTCCACCCGATGCTTGGGTGAACCCTTATTACCTCTTGATCAAGAGAGAAGCCGAACTTGCAGGACAGTGGCTTAGATTAATGAGGAGCTGGATGTACAAATAGTAGCCGATTAAGCTAGACTTGCAGTTGAGCAAGAATTTCAGACCTAGTTGAACCTAAATCCACATAATGATGCTGATGGGGACGGGTTAGGTGAAACAATGCCATTGTGCTCCCGACATTTTAGGTTCTAAGTTCTCAATAACTAGCATAATGATCGAACTACTGAACTTGAAAGGGTTGTTCAGAGGGTCAGTTTGGGAGTATCCCAACTTTCACTTGACAAACATTTAGGGAATTTGTAAGTCATTTGAAATCCCTGAGGTTACTCAAGCTTCTATCCCCTCAGGATGTTCCCACTTTCACCTTTGGAAGAGGTAAATTTATTTTCTATACGGCTCAATCACTTCTTGGGAAGCACTGAGAGATGCATTCCTGGATTAGTTCTTTCCTCTTTAGAAGATGTTGACACTAAAGGATGAGATAGTAACTTCAGGAAAACTGGGGTGAAGAATTATATGAAGTTTAAGAAGAAGCTGAAGTAATGTCCCAACCACAGGCTTCCAGAGGAGTATCTTAAGGAAGGGTTCAATTGAGTACTGAATTAAGTGACTAAATCGGTGGCTAAAACTGTAATGGGAGGTTCATTTATGGTTAAATTTCAAGTATATTGATGAAAAGTTGGATAAGGTCACCAAAACAAATAGATTTTGGCATATTGGGAGTCGGATGTGATTGATTGATTAAATCCTATTATGATTTCTACAGAGTAATAGAAGAGGGCAAATGAGATAGATCTTGAGGTACCATGCATTCGGACATGGGTTGACTTAATTATGAAGAAATTTTTGGGAAATGTTAATGCAATCGTATCCAAAGGTAAATATCTAGATCATGAGGATTATTATACTGATATGAAGGAAGAGGCTAAGTTTGTTCAGACGAGTGGTTACCAAGGTGGCAACCAAGGTCGGAGCTTAAGGGTGCCTAGAGATTTGATTGAGGTAGATTTTAGAAGAGATGATTAGTGTTAAGGAAAATATTTGACGAAAGATGATCATATAGAAAAGGGACTGTATGTACCCTCAAAGGAAAGAGAGAGAGAGAGAGAGAGAGAGAGAGAGAGAAGTAGGTGGTTTCTCTAGAATTGAGGATATACTTTAGTAGCTCTTGAAACCTTCTGAATCATCTAATAAGGGGATCAATGATATCAAGAAGGATCTTACCAATGTGACACATATTGTAGACTCCCACTCCACTGCTATTAAGAGTTAAATACACATCTAGGTCAACTTTCTACCACTTTGAACCTAAGGAAGAGAGATATACTATCGAGCAACACTACTTCATTCATGGAATGATGACTATGTTCTAACCATCACTACTAGGAGCGGTAAGGTGGTCACAAATCCATTAAGTCCAGTTTTTGTTGATATTGATGACCATGCTGAGGTTGAGGTAGAGGGTGGTGGAACTTATTGTGAGGTTGCAAAGAAAAATAAAGGAGAAGAAAACAGTGAGATTATGAAGAAGCTTCCTATTGATCAAGGGGAATACAAGTCAATGGGGAAGATAAACTAGGAACAAAAAATAGTCATTCCGATGCCTAGGCCTTCTTTTCCCTTCTTGAAGCACTTTAAGAAAAAAGTGGAAGATTGAAAGTTCCAAAAATTTCTTAGTATACTGAAGCAACTGTCCATAAACATTCCATTGGTGGAGGTATTGGAGAATATTACAGGATATGCTCAGCTTATAAAAGATTTGATCACTAAGTCTAGGATAGTGATG
>JBDJHY010212346.1:0-11381 GCA_039654485.1 Withania somnifera | reverse complement strand
TCCAAGGTATATGATTCACCATTTCTAATCTTAATAATATCTTGATACTGATATTTTCAAGAGTAGTCTGTCCATTTCAATTCATTATCAAGAAAGGCATTTCTATCTATTTCTTGTTAGTTTTAGTTCATGATAATGTAAACTATATCATATCATCAAGACCATAAACAAGTCCTAAAATCTCATCATAGTCAGCCATCTCGAGCTCATAATATCATCCCATCAATAGTTTGTGGGGCAAATCAATAACACATCAAATGATATAATAGGTAACCCATATAAAATATGCTTACAAAATATGAATTCAATCATGTAAATAAGTCAATGTATGTGCAATGAAATTGCATGTAATATGATACATGTCTATCACTAATCCAGGTAGTTAGGACCCATAGGAATAATCAAGTCATATACAACCCCTCACCTCGTACCCCTAGAAAAACTTTAGTGGGATAACAAGATATGGATAACATATTATCTCATAATTATATGATGATACTCTTTATCTTTCTTTTTCATTGTATATATCATTAAAATGTTGTGAATCACATATCAGCCCTTGACTTTGAAATCATGTCATTAATGCGTCATGAACCATATTCCATCTCAATGATCAATAAATAAGAAATATCATATAAAAATCCTGAAAAAAGAGGCAATATCATGCACTCATGGGCGCAATAATACAGAGGAATCATAATAATTCAACTAAATCCAAGGGCATAAAAATCAAGTAAGGAGGCAATCAAGTGAAATAACAATAATTGGGCATCTCTAGGCCATATAATCATATCAACTCAATGGGGAATCAATTAATCAACTAATATATAACCATTTTATTCCTTTATTTTAAACCCCACATGCTTGATTTAAGCATCGAATGAATACTTGTCGCTTTACCCACACGGATACCCCCAAATAGACCCTATTACTTCCCTTTCCAAGAAACCAACATACAAATACCTAAGATACTTTGCAAGAGAGTCAAGAACCTCCACTTGCCTTAAAATTTAAGAAAATAATCAAGCATGAATCTTTATTTTGTACAGTGCCTCCAAATCTATAGTCAACTATGAAATAAGCATGAGAAATTATGAAAAATGATACCTATGTTGCTATTTTTGAAATTGGGCCCAAAATTTCCCCCAAAAAGGTAAAATCGAGCCATAAGGGTAAATCTTGAATTTTCTTTAAAAATTTGTCACTCATCTTTTGGGAATCTCAAATATAAAAGTTCACTAAAAATAGAGAAGAAATAGACCTCCAAAACTCAAAAATACCAAACTATGATTCCCTCCCCCCCAAATCCCTAATTTATATTCTAAAATCCATAAATTTTGATGGTAAAATTGTAAAATCATCAAGTCAATAATGAATAATCAATGATTTGAAAGCTTATCTAATAGATTTGCCTCAAAATTTATCTTTAAAAATACATCAAAATGAGCTCTCAAGGTCCAAAAATGGAAAATAGAGGTAAAAAGAGCACATAATGACTTAAGTTCTCAGCTCACTACAAAAAACACTACATCATGATTGCGACATCCATTCATATGATCACGATGATATAGCCCTAGATCTATTGAATTTACTCTACACAATTGCGGTGCCACTGCATGCGATTACGATGAAGGAACTGTTTGTGTTATGCAGTCATGACTAGTTTGCGCACAATAATGATGAATAAAAAGTTATAGCCATGTGTTTGTGATGCCCATTCATACGATCATAATGAATAAATTTTACTTGCACTAGGTACTATGGAAGACAACGTAAATGCTAAAATAATAGTCTCTGAATGGACCCTCGAGGTTTGTGTCAAATCCCATGGATACAAACCATATATGCTAACCTACTAAATTTAATGTTCAAAACTTAATAAAGTCATCAAAATAGGAATATGAGGTCTCCCTAACTTGATATCTACCAATTCCAATAAGAATGGACACTTTATCCAAAAAGACTAAAATGCCCTCAAAACTTCCAAAAATTATCTAAACCTTCTTCATATAAAAAATGACCTCCTGAATCCAATAGAATTGATGGATTTGAATACCAGCACTCGATCATCAAATGTTGACCAAAATCAAACTTTGGCCTTAAAAACTTAACTCATCTCATCAAATAAGATTAAATCACTATGAAAGCCTAAAATTTAAAACAAAGGTCCTCCTAGACCAAATTCTACATTCCATAGCTAATAGAACTGAAGGAATTTTATTTCAAGACTCAATACCTAAAATATTAACCAAATCATATCAACTTAAAGGCTTCCAAAACTAACAATTTCTTAAAACTTACCACCTTTTGCTTTGGTTTCAAAACTAACCACATAAACTGATCAAATATGACTCAAGGCAACTATTGGGAAGGGAAAACTGATATATTTTCAAGAAATATAAAACATTGCCATTAAGGATCATTATGTATTGCTTCTCACTTGACTAAGAAGAATATTCCACTTGTATGGTCTGTAGAATCTGAGGGTAGTTTCCTGAAACTCAAAGAGTTATTGACTCTTGTACCAATCCTAGCCATGCCTAGATAGGGAAAGGATTTTATGGTTTGATTATGATGCTTCTTACTCTAACTTAGGAGTTGTTAATGTGGGAAAGAAATGTGATTGACTATGCTTCTAAGCAATTAAAGATTCATGAAAAAATTACCTGTCTCATGATGTGGAGTTAGAAACAATATTATTTTTTGCACTAAAGCAACTAGGAATTATCTCTATAGGGTGAAATATAAGGTATTTACTAATCATCATAGCCTTAAACACGTATTTATTGAAGAAGATATGAAATTGAGGCAAAAAAGGTAGATGTAGCTTATAAAGGATTAAGATGTTACCATAATTTATCATCCAGGTAAAGCTAATATGGTTGCAGATGATTTGATTAGAAAGAAAGGGAGTATGAAGAGTTTAGAACAACTCCATATTGACAGATGGCCATTGGAAATAAAGGTTCAGACTCTGGCTAATGACTCCCTGGGACTCAAGGTAATTAAAAAGCGGGATTATTAGCTTGTTTAGAGGCCAGGTATTCCTTTCTTGACCATTTCAAAGGAATATAGTTTGATGATATGAAGTTTAGTCTAATCCATGACAAGATTCTAAGTGGTGAAGCCAAGTAGTCTTCGAATGACAATGAAGGATTTTTAAGGATCAGGATGTGAGTATGTGTGTCCTAGGTTGATGATCTGATTTCTACCATTCTAACAGAGGCTCACAGTTTAAAGTACTCCATTCATCTAGGTGTGAACAAGATGTACCGCAACCTGAGACAATGTTATTTGTGATTTGGCTTAAGCGTGACATAGTGGATTTTGTAGCAAAGTGTCAAAATTGCCATCAAGTAAAGTATGAGTAGTAAATTCTGTTGGTATATTATAGAAGTTATGCATTATAAAGTGGAAGTGAGAATACATTACCATGGATTTTTAGTAGGTCTTTCTAAGACTCTGAGGCCGTTTGATTTTATTTGGGTAATTATGAACAGGTTGACGAAATCTTCTTATTTTATTAAAGTGTAGAACAAGTACAAGGTGACCAAATTAGCAGAGATCTATGTTAAGGAAGTACAGGAGTTGCATGGTGTCCCAATGTCTATCATTTCTAATAGAGGCACCTGATTCTCTTCCCACTTTTGGGGTAAATTGCAAGAAGAATTTGGTATGAACTTAGATGTGAGTACAATCTTCTATCCTCAGTGTGAAGGGCAGTTTGAGAGAACTATTCAAGTGTTATAAGACATGTTTCAGTCATGTGTTTTTCACTTTAAAGGACAATAGTATAATTTCCATCCTTTAATTGAGTTTTCTTATAACAAAAAATATCACTCCAATATTGATATGTCTCCCATTGAGACACTTTTTCGAAGGAGATATAAGTCTCCTTAGGATGATTAACACTAGGTATACAAAGATCTGGGGGTACCAATTTGGTAAAAAAAGTTATGGAAAAAGTAAGGTTCACCTAAGAAAATCTTCTTATGGCTTTAGAGTAGGCATAAGGAATTTACTGATAGAAGGTGAAGGACTTGGAATTTGATACAGGAGAGAGAGTCTTGCTCAAAGTTTCATCCATGAAGGAAGTTATGAATTACAAAAAAGAGGTAATATCAACCCGTGGTATATGGGTCCTTTTGAAGTCTTAGATCGTGTAGGATCAGTTGCTTACCAGTATGATGTGCTACCACACTTTTCCAGTATCCACCTTGTGTTTCATGTTTGTAGGTTGAAGATGTATCATGGTGCTAGATTTTACATCATGAAGTGGGATTCTTTGATTCTAGATGAGAACCTGGTATACAAAGACGACCCCATAAAAACACTTGATAGAGATGTCTGTAGACTAGGATCAAAGAAGATTCTAAATATTAAGGTGTAATGGAAAAATTGCTAGTTGATGAAGAAACATAAGAAGTGGAGTCCAATATACATTGGAGATATCCGCAGCTATTCGCAGAATCAGGTACCTTCATTTCCTTTATTTTCCTTAATTATTCAGATATAAATGATGGGTAAATTAGTTCTAGTCATTTTGTGATACCTTCATGCTTATTTTTATGATTTATGGACCCCAAATATGAAATTTAGAAAATCTTAGGGCTAGTGTGGCTTTGGATAAAATTTGATTCAAGTGTTTTAAGGTGAGCTGGGCTGAGGTGAATTAGGTGTGACTTTTTCCTTGTTTATATTTGAGTAGTAAACCCATTTAGCTACTTGTAGCATTTCTCAAGACTGAATTTGGGGCTCTAGAAATATGATAATGGTAATTACCATGATAAGCTTGTTAATATTCTACATGATGATTTTGTGTTGTAAAATTAGAGTACCTGGGAGATGGATGGAGCTTATTGTTTAGGAGAAAAGGGAACTACTACTGCAGTCCACCACAGTAGTAGCTTTATTGACACGGTGGTAAATACATAATTCCGTATTAATTTAATTGTATTTATTGGGTTCATTGCTCATAACTCAACTTTGAGAGAGAGGAATGATCCAGGGATGGCACATTCAATCTATTGGATGAATCTTCATTAAGGTAAGTGATAAGATCCATTTTTCTCATTGCAATCCTTAAAACTAAATAGCTTCTTGGGATTAATGGTGAAAACTGTGGTGTAAACCTAGGTCAAGGAAAAAGTGGGTGATGGGAATTTCACTTAGTATCTATGTTTTCTTGTGAATTATGAAGGATAATAATAGAATTCTCCTATAAAATTAGAATTTGGTAGAATTTCATGGTAAAGTAATGATCTTGATAATAACTTCGGTTAAGGAATCCCCAAGTTAGACTTGAAGCTATGAGAATGGATTAAATTTGGTAGGGATGACCTCCAATTATTATTGATTTTGAGTCCATTATTTGTTTCAAGAACTTGCTAAGGACCATACTGCTCAATTTTGTGAGAAGGGAAGGAACCTTCGACTAGCTTGTACTTCATTGAAATTCGAGGTAGGGTATGTTTTTTATTCCACTTGTTGGATTGTCACAACCTGATTTCTCGGATCATGATGGCACCTACTAACCCACAAGTCGAAGAAAAAACCCTGTAGCCTAGAGTTGTAATGGAGTGCTACTGCAGTAAGTACGGTACAAATAAATACAGTAAATAGAATAACGAGGAAGTAGATGAGATGAAAAAAGTTGAATAACATAATCAAATCAACAAACCTCCCCAGAACTTGGTATCACCATATATAGAGCTACTAAAGAACAGAGTGCAAAGGTATATATTAGTATATACAAAGCCTGTCTCTGAAAGTACAAAAGAATACATAATCTAACAATATACAAGACACAATGGACTCCTGACGCTCACCATGTATATCCAAAAGTGATAGCAACGAGGAGGTACGAACAATAGCTAAGTCAGCGACGAGTGATAGTACTTGGATCTGCACCGGGGGAATGCAAGTGCAGTATGAGTACAAGTCATCGAAGAAAAAAGTACCCAGTAGGCTTTGAGGGCCTAATAGGAACCTAACAAATATAATAACAATAAATAAAAAGAACCGAAAGAACATCAGTCACGAAAGTAGGTGTAGCCGCAGGGGAATCTCGCTACACAAATAGAAGCAAGAAGGCAAATAGAATACAAATACAACTATCTTAACCACATAGGAGGATCATAGGTAAGAATATAGGGAGCATACGGGATCCTTGTAGCAATAGAAATAATAACAATAAGGTTTGATAGGATAGATAGTAAAGGAACTAGGGTAAATCGGGCGGTGTACCGGTAACCTCAAGATACGAAAGGGAAGGGTATAACAAGTAGGAACATGCAAAAATAAGCCCACCGGGTAGAGATGATCAGTAAGTAAAGTCTACAACTAGCACCAGTAGTATATAAGGTAGTAAAAGGAAGTAAAACCCTTCCAAGCCCCCATAAGAATGGAAGAGTGAGCAGAAGTCACGCTTATCCATCTGGCATCCTATACTATCAGAGAGTACATACATAAAAAAAGTGCGACAAAGTAAACACAGACACAATGATGCATAATTCTTACACACGATCCTTCTTCGGAACCAGAAGGAACAACAAGCAGTATCTATGGAAAGGCTTCCTCTGAATGACTCTATTACACTGTAGACCCCTTCTCCGGCGTGTTCATCTCCAGAACGGCAGGTCCCATGAAGGTGTACCAACTGCATACAAATATGCCTAACGTCACAATAAAACTCACATAAAGGTATCACAGAGCCTCGGGAAGGCTCACGTCCTGGCATCCAGTGCCTTTATATGATGGTATCACAGCACTATAGTCTTGGAAAGTTAGCTCCTTAAGTCTTAACATCTCATAGAATAGGATCCCGAACCAATAAATGAGAAGTAGTGTAAAAAGGTTGTACTTATGGCCGAGGCAAATTCGAACTCAAGTGCCACCAATAGTAGCAAGTGATAGTACCCGGTGCCAGGGTGTGAAACCTGTCTAAAATAAGTATAAAAGATAGTACCAGGTGCTCGACAGGCAATCGAGTCTAAAACAAGTAGGAAAGCCAATAATGTTATTAATATTACTTAAAAAGCTCCATTTTATCCCAGTTTTAGCCATTTTAGTCATTATTATATGAGAATGGCCTCCAAAGCCAAAATGTGTTAGAAACGGTGATAATTGGCCCCCGACACTAAATACACTCTCAAATGCTGGACCTCACCACTCTAATGCGGCATGAATGAACACACACAAGCAATATCTACAACTAACCTATATCCTGCACAGGATCAACTAATACATCTAGCAGCATAAGACAACATCACAAACTGGAGGGTAAAATCCAAAATCTAACCCATGCATCAGTGTTCTACAACTTCCTGGGTTACCTTATGACCATCACAAGGACAATACTAGGTAAAAGGCTTCGTATTACACCACCAAAGAAAAAGAGATGAGGTAGAATAGAAGAATAGTCAAGGATAATGATATCAACCTAGAATCCAAACCATAGGTGCTATTTAGTGTAGTTATATTAGCTATATACCCAGAGTAAACCCAAGAAGCCTACTTGTTGTTCGGTGAATATCGCGCTGTAGCTTACATATATCAACTTGACTGATATCAAATAACATCAAACAACCTCAAAATTAATGAAATACGAATCTACAAGTCAAGATGAGTCGAACGATATAAACTATACTAAATTCCAGGATGGACCTAAAATGAGCCCACAGGACCCGAAAATAAGACCCAAAACTGGACTTCACGACGGAGTTCTCTACATCACTTGTACTCTTACCATTTTAAAGGAATTTCAAGGAAACAAAACTCACATACAACGAATGAGAAACACGAACTACACCACCACAATCAGCTTCACAAACTCATTGATGATTCCTAATAAATTTAGATGTAGAAAAGTGAGTTTAGAGTGAGAAAGTATAAGAGAAGTGTCTGAAAATCGAGGTATGAACATATACATACTTCCAAGTAAATGGCCTTCGCAATTGGGTGGCTGATTGTCATGATAGCAAGGCTAATATTTTTATTTTCATAATCACAATGGTTAGGCTCGTGATTGTGTAGGCTAAGGAAGATGGGGTAGTAGGAGGGGGCATGATTGCATCCAAGGACGTTGCGACCGTGTAGAGTAGAGGGGCTGACATTGTTTATCACGTTGCTCTCCTTAGCAATTGCAAAGGTTAAAATGGACCTGCACTAGATGCTGTTGTGACAACAATTTCAGCTAATTCCACAAGGCCTCTAACACCACTCAAAATGTATTTGGAGTCTGATATATACAAATGAGATTTGCACACATACCCAAATGACATTCCTGACTCAACGGCACAGCCGAAATTCGAATATGTAGTTGTTTTAGAGAAATTTTTTCCAAGTTAACACTTAGGCCTAAATATCCTAAAATCTACAAAATAACTCAAAATTGCATCGGATGCTTCGGGAAGCAAACCAATACTTTTACTAAACTAAACTCAGCATTCTAGAGCTGATGGAATAACCAAATTTTTAATCTAATGCTCCGATCATCGAATGTTGACAAAATACAAATATCCAACAACCAACCAACTGTTATCTAGCCAAATAAGATAGACTCACATCGAAAGCTCCTAGATCTAGACCAATGGTCCACCTTGACAAAAATCTATGTTCCATAGCTAAAGAAACTATCAAATTTGATTTCAAGCTTGTATTGAAGGAATTTTGACTAAAGTTAATGAGTACCTAAGTTCAGGCTCTAAACTAGGGAAATGGGGATAACTCTCAACCGAACAGCCAGGGAGTTGGACTACCGATCCCATCAGGTCATAAATAACTTAGCCAGTTACTGGAATAATCTAGAATGCAAAGTAACATGTAAAACACAGAAATAACCGTAAGGATCATTACTACATCCACTACTAAAAAGGACTTTCGTCCCCAAAATTTAAGAAAAGTAGGAAGAAGAAGGGAAAGAGGGTACTGGAAGGCTCGAACAACCCTAGATACTATATCCACATCTCACTCTTGACCTTCCAGGTGGCCTCCTCGACTGGACGGTGCCTCTACTGAACCTTAATCATTCGCATCTCCCTAGATCTGTACCTCTTGTCGTCTCTAGATAATATGGCTACCGACTTCTCAACATAATATAGAGAGTCTTCCAACTAAACTGAATCCTAATAGAGCATATGTGACTCATCTAAAATATAGCACCACGTCATTGAAACATGAAATACCGAATGGATAGTTGAATACATAAGAGTAAAGGCTATACGGTAGAAAACATCACCAACTCTCTCTAAAATCTCAAAAGTTCCAATATACTAGAGGCTAAGCTTTCCTCACCTACCAAACCTTATAAAACCGCGCATCAGAGATACCCATAGAAGCACTCGATTACCAACCCCAAACTTAAAGGCACAAAGTCTACAACTAGTAGCTCTTTCACCTACTCTATGCTGCCTGCAGTCTGTCCTGAATCATTCAAACTCGATAAACAAAATGACTCAATAGGTCTGTATCATATACTCTGTCCTCAAAACCATTGAACCAACTGCTCAGCGATCTACATTTTCGGCCATACAATGCCTCAAATAGTTCCATCTTGATACTGGAGTGATAAATATTATTACATTACAAACTTAGATAAGGCTACATAATGATCCCATGCACTTTTGAAATCCAATAGACAAGCCCTCAACATATCCCCAAAGACCTAAATAGTCCTCTAAGACTGACCTTCAATCTACGGGTGAAATGTTGTACTCAACTGAACTTCAACACCTATACCTCGCTAAATTTTCCTCCAGAGTTGCAAGGTAACCTGCAGTCCCTAATAAGAAATAATAGACACTAGAACCCCATGCAACCGAACCATCTCCTGAAAATATATATGAGCTAACCGCTCTACACAATAGGAAAAATGAGTAGGGATGAAGTGTGTTGACTTAGTTAGTATATTAAAATAACCCAAATAGACTCATGCGCTATGGAAGTACTAGAAAACTCAAAATGAAGTCCATAGTCACACGCTCCCACTTCCAGGTGATAATAGGGAGTCTCTTCATTAAACCACTCTGCCTCTGATGCTCGAACTTAATATACTGGTAATTCAAACACTGAGAAACATACTTTGTAATATCCCTCTTCATCCCACTCCACCAGTAAAGTTTACACATATCATGCTACATCTTACCTATACCCAGATAAATAGAATACTAAGATTTAAGCCTTATACAATATCAACTAAATCAATCCATCAACCCATGACATATAAACCCGACCATTATATCGTGATAACCCATATGAATCAATAGAAGCCCTTTTGGCCTTACCATCTAATACCTGGTCATGAAGGGATACGAAATGCTGATCCTGACTGCCGCTTCTAAATTTGATCCAACAAAGAAGACCGAGCCTCAATATAAGACAAAATCGTCATGGAGTCCGTTAAATGCAATCTAACGAACCAGTTAGCTAAAGACCGGATGTCCAAGGCCAATGGTCTCTCTAAAACTAACAAGGCTTCTAATCTACCCATACCGACCATCTTCTAGATTAAGGCATATGCTATTATATTTTTCTTGCCTAGATGGTATAAAATAGTAATATTGTAGTCTTTTAGTGTCTCAGTCCACCTATGCTTCCTCGAATTGAGCTCCCACTAGTTCATAATGTATTGAAAACAATGATGTTTAGTATATATCTCACATAGAACTCCATACAAATAATACCTCAAGATCCTGAATACAAATACCATGATGCCAACTCCAAGTTGTGAGTAGGTAAGTTACGCTTATAAACTTTCAGTTGCCTCGATGAATATGGAATAACTTTACCCTGGTGCATCAGAAAACACCCTAAGATGACACTTGAAGTGTCATAATATACAAAAAATATTTGGACCTCAATTCGTAAAGTCAATAATGGAGTTAAAGTAAAAAAATCCTTGAACCTCAAAAATCTCGAATTACACTCCTCAGACCACTGAAATGGAAAATCCTTCCTAGTCAGTCGAGTCAATGATTTAGCTATCAACAAACCCCCCTCAACAAAGAGTTTATAGTAACCTACTTACCCAATAAGGACACACTTACACTTTGGTATTAATATGTGCTAATTGATTGGCCACTATTAAAATAATTCTATAGATCTGAAAGTGCACTAATTTAGAAATCTAACAAGTGGAATGGAAGTGTAAGAAGTGAGATTATGTTTGTTGAATCTAAAATTAGAATAATGAACGTGATTTACAATTAATACAAGATCTTATACTTAGTTTAATCAATTAGTTAAATAGGTTATAATGTATTTATATTAAATCATCACATCACAAGTCAATTGAAGTAGTTGTGAGAATTATATAAATAGTGATTAGAGGACTATAAATCCCTAATGCATAAATTCAACCCTGTAATCAACAATAAGAGGAA
>JBDJHY010212306.1:0-11381 GCA_039654485.1 Withania somnifera | reverse complement strand
GCTAGCATAGTTTTGACATTCTCACCTTTTAAAACATTAATCCCATGTTGTTTTGGATCCGTAATTCTAAGGTATTTAAGTCTCAAACACCGATTTTAATTCGTTCTACCTAAATCAAAATAAAAGCTAAGTTTTCTTTCAAGTTCTCTCAAGAACAAAGGCTAGGGTTCTTCTTCAAGGGATCTTTGAGAAACCATTTCTCCTTAATTTTCTTAGTAGATTTCATCCAAATTTAGGTATGTAGCCTCTCGAAGATACAATACGAACATCTACTCACTGATCTATGGGATTCTACCAAACACTTGCTCCTACAGCCAGAGACATCGTGAACCTAGAGCACTGATACCACTCTGTCATGACACGAAAATAGAATAATGATGACGTCTATATCTCATATGTAAACAAGCCTAATGCTGGCCTAGAGCAACGACGATGGTCCAGTACAAAAAAACTAAAAGAAAATAGGAAGGAGATGATGAGGTAAATAAGAAAAGAACACAAAACACAAAATAGAATATGGCTTCCTAGAACCTAGTATCGTGGTTATAGAGCATCTATATATACAAAGGTAAAAGTACAACCCACAACAGGAAAAATCTACAAAACAGCTATCTAGACTCCAAATGAAACAGTTGTAGAGGCAGAAGAAAGACTGACCAATATGAACGCCAATTGCTTACCATATCTCCTGAGCAGCACAAAGCTAGTTCGCAAGATTGTGTCCATCCTGATGAATCTTAATAAGACCTGCATTAGGAAAAAGATACAGAAGTGTAGCATGAATACCAAATATAATGGGTACCCAATAGGCATCATAAGCCGACCAGGCAAAAGTAAGCATAAGCAAGGTAAAGAATGATAAAAAAAAATCAATAAGTGGAATATTGTGTACAATTAAGAGGGTAACTACAGTAAGCTAAAGTGCAGTACGAGGTCAACCATCAGTGAGTATAGCATCAACTAATAAGTATGAAGGAAAGCTAATAATAACTCACAAAACACAAACTCAGGTAACGAATAGATCATGACTAAATGAGACACGTACCTTGAGATCTAATGTAACCGACACAAGGAAGTGCCAACAAGAGACTACAAAATCATCAACTAGTTAAACTAACCTCAAAAATAGAAAGTGCATAAATAGTACTAACCAGAAAACTAGAGCACAAGTAAAGTCTACCAGCAAACAAACCCGACCAGTACCCTATTCAATTGGTAGGACACTCAGACAACAAAGTAACCTAATAGGTACCCCCCCCCTTAGGTCCCAAAGAGTACAAAACAATGTATAGGGATGCAATGGAAAGGGGGTACTAGAAAAGTAAAGAGAATGTCAGAATATTACCTCTCTAGGATAGTCCAGAGTCAAAAGGTACCATGTTGAAAGTGCAACTAATTATCAGTGTGCTCCCTCTCCGAGATGGTCACAAATAAAGACAGGTGTAGTAGAAGGACAAATACTTATCGGCATACACCCTCACTAGGATAGTCCCGAGTCAAGAGGGGCTATGGAAGCACAGATAATTATTAGCATACTCCCTTTCTTGGTCCTGAATCAAGAGGGACCTATAGAGGAGTTGAACTGCATACAATGTATAGAAGTGCTAAAATGCTCCCTCCTGGAATATTCTTGAATCGAGAAGGACCCATGGAGGACTTGAACTACATACCCCAAAAACCAAATGTCTACATAGATCTATACTACTTCTAAGAACAGGCACAAATGATATAAGTACATAGAACTAATTTCTTATTAATACCCTGTTAATATCTAACTACTCTATTTAAAATATTTAATGCACGCTCACGTCACCGAACTAGTCAACAGGAGAGACTGGTCTAAGGCCGATGACTAGAATCTATTAGATGGATGCCAAGCCTGGGTGAAGTATAACCTCCCCTATCCCAACCATGGTCTCGAGCCACGATTAACTTCACCAGAGGTTTCACAAATGCCCAAAGGCCCAAGTACACATGTATACAGAGAGAACTACCACGTTATCATAGCTTTGTCAAATACCCTCTACTCCTAGGCTAAAACCAGGATAAGGTAAAATATCACTACACAACATAGATGTTACCAGCTAGGAACAATATCATCACGCGAGGCAGCTACTATCCAGCATAGCCATAACCGGCTAAGTACGAGGTCACCATATATATAAGGCAGTGGAGTGTCCATCATAGTTGTATTCCACTAACTATAGCCTCAAGGCCACAAATAACCTAATCTCATACATAATGTTTCCGGTAGAACACAGATAATTAGCCTACCCAGACTGGATGTAAAGCCACCAGCCTAAATCTAGGGATAGCTGCTAAGCTCTAGTCACTAGTTTAATCCCCTCCCCAACCTCACAACGGGCAGAGTCAGCTTATAACGATACACGTCAAATGTGCTAGTCCTCCCCAAGCAATACTACAGTCCAGAGACAGTGCGAGACACATGGGTAGGGTAATATAGCCCTAAGATAAGTAGTTAAGCTATAAGCCAGCTAAGTCATACAAAGGCTAGAAGAATAATCATATTGGGTCCCGGCTAGTCACCGTAGCCCCAGATGGAACTTTGCCATACATACACTACACTAATACCCAAAAAAAGAAAATATTTATACCAATATGGAGAGTACAAGTCATATAGCGTACGATACAAAATAAGGCTAAATTTAATTTTAGAAAAAAAAGATATAAGCCCAGAAACTTTATATAATAAAGAATTAAAGAATTACCTGGTAGAAATTGATTAAACAACTTCAAAATTTTGCATAGTAAGAACTTGATTAAACAACTTCAAAGTTGCATAAACATGACCTAAAAATCCAAAACATTTGAGAGAAAAGGATAAAAATGAAAAAGATTTGGGAAAAAAGACTTTTTATAAAAGCACTGCTTGACCGATAAATCAATCAGTTTGGATGATTTTTCGGCATTGCTTATTTATCGATCCATTTACCAATTTATCAGCCATCGATAGATCGGTCCTTTGGCCAATAAATCATTCCCACGGACTAGATCCTATCAGATTTTAGAAAATTTTCAAAATGCACATGAAAGGAAACGAAGTCCAATTATAACACTCCATTTACGAAATCTTTATCTAATTAATATTTCGACTCAATGAAACAAACGAAGAGGGGATTCGATATTGTATATTTTGAGTAAGGCTCAGAAAGAAATAACTATGAAGGAATTTTTCTTGTAAAACCACCAAGGATCTGACCTATCAATCCCAGCAAGTCATATATTACTTTGGACAGTCCCAATAATGCTCTAAACGTACATTAATTGCAAAAATCATGGAAATGGGCTCGAGCTCCATTACAGAAGTACCCTTGGCTCTGTCATATCTCTACTAGCTCAACACTTAAAACAAGAAACATATAAAATAAATACTAATGGGAATCTCACGTTAGTTAAATATATATATATAAATAAAATAAATATTGGAAACAAAGTCTCAAAATTGCAACTCTATTTATCTGTTTGAAAGTCATTAAACAAACTGAATAACTAGATTCTAAGGAAACAACCAATGTAGAATGAAATGAAATAAATATTATGTCCCAAATCTCTATTAAATAGAGAATTCTCAAATTAATAGACCCTTCGAACCATTAGGACTCACCTAAAGCAGTCTAAATAGGAAATACTAATCTGGTCAACCAAGAGCATTTGAATGACTATCGGATCAACCTAGTAAAAATATGCAACATAGAGTATGCATCAGTACTAGGAATGTACTGATCATGTGAGAAGGTAACATGAATAGGATACAATGATAACAAAATAAGTTGTGCAATGCATGAACAAGTCTTACTTTGACTCTTATGATCAACAAGCAATATTATGCAAAAATAGACAATATTAGTTAAATTTTGTCTTTCAAGAGTATAAATGATAATTCAATTAATTATCTCATTTTTATTAGTTTTAACAAGAAGTAAGACACTAAGTTAAAACCTCATCAAACTGACTAACAATTGACATAAAGGGGGATTCTATAACCGATATACTCTGTGCATATAGCTACAAAGTCCAATATACATACTTATACTGAAGGGTCTCCCTAAACCACTTTGGGGTAAAGGGTCATGAACTAAACTCCTAATGGATCCACTAAGACAAGCCTTTTATTCTATGATATAACTATTCCACTTTAGGCCATGAGTTTCTATGCATAACCATGTAGGTCATTGGATAAGGATTATTTTCCCAAATACTCTCAGTGCTTATACTACTCCCAAAATTGGTCACATGCTGACCACTACACATTCAAGTCTGACTTAGCCTCTAGAGTAAAATCATAGAGTTAATCTCTACCACAAGAGAAAGGACATGAGAAAAGGGAAATTTTTCCCAAACATTTTGTAGTCTCTCTATTGTAAGTGTTGTGCGCTTAACACCCATAATGAAGACTCTACTAAATGTGGATTTTAGACATCCTAGGAATCTTAAACCTGGTGCTCTAACACCATATGTTTTCATGCCCCGAGTATACGTTATCGTTAGGACATAAAACTTAATACCACGAGTGGAATAAGTAAACCCCTAAATCTGGCACATACTAAAGCATAACCAAAAAACTAAGCGAAAACATATACAATACCAAATTAATATGATCTAAGATAAATTCATAAAACCAACTGACATAATATATGGTAGTCTAAAAATACTACATGTGTGATTTAAAATGATACAAGTGAATATATGAGTCTAAATACAATTGAAAGCCTTTAAAATAAGTGACGAGTTATTGGGACAAATCCCAATCCAACTCTGAAGTGTTAAAATTGAAAAGAAACTAAGTACCAAAAACACTATCTAAAATAATGTCATTATCCTAAGTGTATGACGACTTACCAATGTACTGTGATATGTCGAATCCAAGATATCCACGAGCAGGGGAGAGAAAGCATCTTGAACTACGTTATGAGATAATGTAGCATAAGAAATATGCAATCAGTACTTTGAATATATTGAGTATGTGAGAACACAAGCATGTAAAATCGTAGTAAACAATATGTTGAACAAAAAAGGGACTAAACTGAGTATATCAATGATGTATATAAAGAACACTTAAGAGGTATGACTTAAAATTTCATGAAAAGTAATCTGGAAAGTAGTATACATATTACATAATGAAAATCTATATTTTAGAAAAACTAATAAGTCGTGCAACTTATACATTTATATACTGTAAAACTATATAGGGCTGAACATCATGAGAGATTCTCTTAACGGACATAAACTATGTGAGCAATATGAAGTCCAATGTACAAACCCAGTTGAATGGGTAACGTAACCCAGCAAATGATATAGAAACTAACTTTTGTGTTTCTACTAAGTTGAGCCTTATAGGCTAACTGAACCTATGGTAACATAGTTCTGGGATTGGGGTCATTTGAACCAAAATCTATGTAGTGCTAAATACTACTCCAAAAATGAATATTGTCTGCTCGTACTATATTCAAACTGTTTATGACCAGTTATGTCATATCTGGACACCCCATTAATCATGAAAGTTATATATAGACTAGTAAAAGTATTAGTAATGCTTAAAGTAGTCTAAGTGTGTGGTCTAATGATCATATTGCAATGAATAATGCTAAATCTCCTGAAAACTATATTATCATGTATATTTACTTGAAATACCATAATCATTAAGGAAAATATAGAATACATGCATAAGTCTGAAAATACTTTGAATACTAAATTTAGTCTATGAGAAATCGTGAATAATTTCTAATATGAATAACATGTGTAATCACATCATATGGAACTAAATTTAGGTCATAAATTATGTTTGGGTAAGAACTCTAAAATTTAGAACCATAAAAAAAATTACTAAAATTTTAAGTAGTTGGAAATGAGGGTGAAAGGATACCCTTATTAGAATCCCTCATACCTATCAACTAAGAATTTTGGACTAAGAACATGAATGGAGACTGTGTTCTTGAAGCTGGAGGATAGAGAGCCCTGGGTTTTTGCTTAAAGGGAACTTCTTTGTCTATTCTTAGACCTTGTATGTAACACCCTGAGGCTACCCCCTAGATGTCATACGGCACTAAGGACCTACAAGTGATCCCTAACCAAGCCCTTATAATAAGAACCTATTCATAATCATAAGTATAAAGAGGAATATATAACTAACAATGTGTAAATGAAATTAAGATATCCTAAAAGAAAGTCTGAATAGTTTATGGGTTGTCCATAAAATGGGCGATAAGAACATAACCTGACCGCATAAGACTCTGTGTACAAAACCATCTACGATACAAGGAGGACATAAGAGATAAACCTCACATAGTCCTCAACATAACTATATAGAAAAGAAAAACATAATAGAAGAACAATTTCGGTCCCGGGCTAGTGAGGACTCACCAAGTTGTCCGATGATTTGTCTTCTCTACTAATCTCGATATTGAGTGAGGAAACATGTATCTGTATTACATAATAACAAGCAGCCAAAATGGGTCAATATTATTGAATATACTGGTATAGGAGTGTATTCATAAAATATGATAAATGACATGAGTCTGAAAAGTAAACTAGTGCGATGACCCAAAAGTTGTAATAAATAAAGGAAAATAGTGATAAAGAAAGTCTAAGCCTTCAAAGTGAAAAACATAATTATTTGAGGCAAACATTTACTTTTATCTTGAAATTCTTAGTCATGAGTTTGGGAGTTTCTTCTAACCGATAAAAACTACTTTACGATCTACGTAAGGTCCGTTGATCATGGCCCACACCAAAAAAGGTCTAATTTTTTTACCCTAGCAAAGAGTCTGCCCTAACCATCCATTGATAGGACTAAACATATAAATCTAAACTAAGGATCCTTAACTATATAATGATAATTAACCTAAGACTACAGTCTCACTGATAGCTGAGCTAATCCTTTCAATTCTAAATAATTCTCAAAAAATACATGTGCTCATACTCTTAAAAAGAGTGTCGAAAAGGGAATATTTGATTTCCCAAAACTTAGTCATAATTGAGTCAGATCTCCTTAATTGTTATCTTGTTTCATAAAACTTTTTTTTCTAATTTTATTATGATCATAAATCATGCATAACTCGAGTTTTGAAGAATTCAACATTTACTCTTGGATACTCTTAATATAAAGTCGTAATACTAGTGGAAATCTTGACAATTTAAATATATATGTTGCTTTAGTATAATTCATGTGAATCATGCTAGAAATCATATGGATAATCATAAAATAGTTAAAATATGTGAAATTAACTCATGGAATTAATATAAATTGATTTTATGAACTTTGGTTATAAACCTAGATTGAAGAGATCATAGTTCATAAAAAATTTGAGGATTTGCGGCATGAGAATGAAAATAATTCTCATTGAATACCCCCATACGTATTTGGGTAAAAATCCCCTAAAAGAAACTTAAGAATTAATGGAGAATATAAAACACTAGGTTGAACTTGTACATGCTTTCTTGTTTTCTTAAATCTCTTATTTCTATCTGATATTATGCTAAGTGCAAAAAGAATGAAAAATAGAGAGTTTGGGTATTTATACTATGGTTAACTAGGATAAAATAATGTCAGATTGGGATTTAGAAGGTATTAAATAACTAAAATAAACCTGTGAAAACAGGTAGAAAAACTTAACAGGGCGGATTTCATAGACCTTTCTATGACCTGTGAACCCTGATGACAGACCATAAAATGGTCCGTGGAAAAGGGCTAACATAGGGAATTCACTTGACTGTTTAGTGGTCTATGTCATGATCCGTAGAAGCTTTCGGTAGATCGTGGAATAGTCTTTGGTAGGCAACTCACTGAACATAGCCACAGGGACCTTCTATAGTCCGTGAATCCTTCCCATGGACCGTGGAATAGTCTGTGGAGATTGGCAACTGGGGAAACCCGTACTAGAAGGTTTCCATGGCCAGTCCCATGATTAGTGGAGCTGGTTTTTGATCGTAGGCCCGTTCGCAGGAACCTTCTAATAACCAAATTTCATGAAACTAGTACAACACTCTGTTTTTAGCCTAAGAAATTCCTTAGGGTAGATTTCAAGGTTTTACAATATCACAATATCTCCCCCTTAAGATCATTCATCCTCGAATAAAGAATCTAGTTATGCTTAAAGCTAAAATATCTAGGTTTTATATTATATATATATATATATATATGAAAACATGTGAACTAAGCTGAAATTAAGCATGAATTGAAGTTATTAGCTAAAACTAAACATTGTTTGACTTGACATGAAAGCACAAACAGAGAGTACTGGCAACAGACTCATAACATGAAATTGAAGAAAATCTAGAATTTTCAAGATTGGTTACCTTACTGCATGTCTGGAGCGAGAAGGAAAAACATGGGGATATTTCTTCATCATATCAGCCTTTGCCTCCCATGTATCACCATCAATTGCTTGATTTCTCCATAAAACCTGAATCGTAGCCAATTTCTTATTCCAAAGTCTACAAACCTGCCTATCTAGAATCTGAATAACACCTCCTTATAAGTGATAGTATTCGTAATGTCTATGATCTCAAAAAGAACAACCAACAAAGGAGCACTTAAGAATTTCCTTAGAAGACTGAGTGGACGGCTGTAAACTTAACCGGTAGATCCAACTCATAGCCCACATGTCCTAATCTTCTCATAATCTGGTATGCGCCAACAAAATAGGGAATAAGCTTCCTTTTTCTTCCCAAACTACATCACACCATTTATGGGTAACACTTTCAGAAAGACCTAATTAGCTATCTCAAACCCCAATTCTCTTCTTTTGACATCAAGATATGACTTTTTCCTGCTCTAAGTTATTCTCAATCTATTTTGAATTAGTTGAACTTTCTGAGTAGCTTTAAAATAGAGTTTCGACAAATCAAAGGCACATCACCAACCTTAAACTAGCTAATATGGGATCTACTCCTCCTCCCATATAAGGCCTCACGTAATGACCCTAATTGTGTAAGGCAATTGTGTAAGGCATTGTATTTGAGCATCGTGATCACGTGGTGGGGTCCGTGATCGCAATGAAGTCTCGGTTTACCTATGACTTTTTAAAACAGAAGTATATCGTGTTTTAGCTTATTTTTTCCAGTCTAAAAGCTCACATAATCATATTTTGGCAAGGCAGAATCAAGGTTTTTTGAAGATAATCAATTCGGTAAGTTTCCTAAACCTATTTCCATCAATTCTAAGTCACTTTAACATGATTTCACCTAGAAATGGTATAGTTTTGAGGCCTAAAATAGTGAGTTAAATGTTGAACTTGAAAATAATAAAACTTGTGATTTTAACAATGAAATCGAATGGGTTTCTGATGAAACTTAATATTGAACATCCCTTGGTATTAGACAACATTATTTTACGATCAAAATTTAATCTTCACTTCATGGGCCTGGGGTTGGTTCTTACATAAACCCTAATTATTTGATTTTGGGTGTTGATTAGTGCCTATTTATTGTATTTCTTGTATTCTGACTAAATTCTGCTTGATTGGAGGCCCTTCAGAAGGGAAAAGCACCTAAAAAGCTATTTTCTTCAAAATTAAGGTAAGTTGATGTTTAATGGCTTTCTATAAATTGTTAGAAATTGCTTACTAACTACCTAATTACTTGCTAATTGACTTGTTGGCTTGGGATAATATAGACGTTTCAGAAAAATTAGCATTATCTATCATATTGTCTTTGAAATGAATAAGTGGGGAAAAACAAACATACTTAATAACTTGTTGAACTATTATCTTACTTGACGAATTTGCTAAACCATAATCATACTTGATGAGTTTGTTGAATCAAGACTTTGCTTGAGTTGTATTGCAAATTGTTGGTTCAAACATTTTTTTGGAAACAAACACTTGAATAATATTTGAGGTCCAGCTATATACTTGTTGATGAAAATATTCACAACAAATGAATGAAAACCTTGATATAAAAAATATGCATGTCGGAAGGCTAAGTTGGAATAAAAGGATATTCTTGATAGAAATTTTCCAAAAAAGGCTATATATGTCAAATTGAAGTCTCGACTTGTAATAATTTCTATGGTTGATATGTCATGATTACTCATTAATGGAACTTGATTATGAACCTTGAACTGTGTCTGGATGAGATCATCCTACTGGTTGTTATAGATTTGGTTGGCCATGGAACCTTGATTGAGATTATGGTAAAGACACATCAGAGACCCTAAATGTGTGTCTACATTTCAATTAAAGCATTATATTTTTGGAAATACACATTCGAGACTGTGGGTGCCTATATTACAAGAAAGGCATAGTTGAGACCCTGACAGGGTGCCTATGTTATTGTAAAGATATAATTGAGACCCTAACGGGGTGTCTAAATGAATAACAAGTATATCCCATACCATAACCGGGTACCTAAATCAAATAATTGATATGAGATACTATCCGTGAACTGGAAAATGCCATCCATTCTGAATTACATTTGGACTTGAGTCCCTTATTGATGATGTCACTTGTTGATGAACTTGACTTACGTGACACTCTGATTTCATTACATGCTTTCTAGAGTTAGGCATTTGATTATACTTGTTGTATCCATATAAACTATTGCTGGGCTATTATGTATAATTGGTTACAAGTTGAAGCATTTTTGGAGGAAAGATTGGGAAATTAGGGGCCTTTTTCCTTTTATAGTTTGCCAGCCAAGGACGTTGCTAGGTACCATTGTTCTTGTACTTACTTTTTCTTTTCTTTACTGTTGTGTAGGTACTGAGCCTTTGACTTAGAAATTTTCCCTCTTCTTATCAGTCTAGACAGACTTCAAGGATCTAGAGGTAGCTTGTCACTCTCTTATTAGTTGTTGCGGATTTACTCTTTTAGTTATCTTATAGCATATTTAATTTGTTACTCTGTACAGATATTCAAACTTCTTATATTTATATTCTATAGTGGCTTGTGAATAGAGACACTTGTTCTTGGGTAGACTTGTATACTTGTATATTATCATATTGACTTCCACATTCAGATTTTTATGATTAAGTTCCACTTTTACTTATTTTTCTACTTTTTGGATGACCTACAGGGATTGGAGAGGTAGGTGCCGTCACGTCTAGGTTTTGGGGCATGACACCTCAAATAGAGACATCTGGATGCTGGATTAATAACTGTTATCATATACAAATTCAACAAAGGTGGTAGGGCATCCCAACTACCCTTGAAATCAAATGTGCAAGCTCTTAGCATATACTCTAGAGTCTAGATGGTCCTCTTAGCCTGACCATCTATCTGCGGATGGAAAGGAATGCTATGATAAACCTACGAACCCAAACCTTTCTGGAATGACCTCTAGAAATGCAAAGTAAACTGAGTACCCATAGTTGAAATGATGGTCAAGGGTACATCATGCATGCGAACAATCTCTTGAAGGTA
>JBDJHY010212296.1:0-11382 GCA_039654485.1 Withania somnifera | reverse complement strand
GAGGAGAAACACACTTTCTAACAAAAACAATTCTGTACTCATAATGACTCAAAATCAAAATTTCTGATTAAGGATAAATGAATTTACTTACCACTTCATCGAACCTTGTTAGTATATAATATTTTCTTTCAAAAATGATGAAACATGAGGACGTCCACACATTTAGACAAGTACTAAGTGGCCCAGAATTGTCTCCGGAAATGAAGGGAAAGGACGATGATGTTTATAACGTTCAACGAAGCTAGCTGGATGACAATAATGACTACCTATATATCTATTTTGATATAATATAAACACTCGAGTAAGTATAATTTGAACTGTGGAGGTGTGAATCGGAGTCAGCCACTGACTCTTGCATTAATATGGGATTTCTATGTACTACCCCTGAGATTTGGCCCTTCTCGAGACCTTATGTAGTCGCGGGATGCTTCGTGAATTAGATTAGTTAGAGAGGGAGCTGCTAGAGCAATGATATAATAAAGTTATTTCTGTGCAATCTGTTAATTATGAATTCCAACCTTGTGTTTTATTGAAGTTTACGTCAAGGTAAGCAGCTTATATAACACCGGCATCTTCTTCCCTAAACTTTATGTAATTAAGAAATGCTTCGTATACGGAACTGATCTTTTATATAGCGGTGTGAGTTGGAGTAAGTAATTCTCGTTGCAATATACGTTACAAAATTTAATTAACTTTATAGGTCTTTTTGATTGACAATCATTTAGTAAATAATTGGACAGAAGCTCGTCTTAATTAGGTGGAGAAATTATATAATTAAGAGAATCATCTTCTATTCCAACTATGCTTTATACTTGGATTCACGTTAGGTGTAATGAAATTGTTGCATTGCATAGATCTCATCACGAAGATTGCTCGTAAGAATTTGATAATGCAAGTCTGTCGAATCTTATACTATTATTGATTATCAAAGGGAAAACTTGAATCCATTCCATATTCAACTAGAGGAGAACTAGGAACAGAGGAATTTTTCGTCTTTTTGTCCGTTTCTTTGATCTAAGAACGCTAATTTTAAAAATGAGTCATTGTTCTTTTCCAACTTTGACTGTCCAACCTGAGAGCGAACAGTTAATGCATTTTAAATGCATTTTACTTATTGAAAACGGTTCTATGGTCGATCTATGACCCCTAGATGCAGAAGACGCCCTTGGGGTAATCTTGTAGTTTCCACGGGTCGGAAATTATGGGGTCAGTCCATGCATTTTTCTTTCTTTTCTTTTGCCGCATCTTGCAACCAAACCTAAGTACTGAAATGAGTTCTTTACAAGAAATAACTACTTCTATCCGAGAGGGGTCTATAATCTCTATTCAAACAGTTTATGTAGGTACCCGCAGACAATACCGACTATGCTTCTGCTATGATAATTGCACATTTAGATGCTATTATCACACTATTAAGAGAATTGACTGCAAAATATATTTATTTAATTATAAATATAATCACGTAAATTAGAACTAAAGGATTATAGATGAAAAATTACTAGGACAATTAAGATAATTAGTAATCACTAGTTAGTATATGTGAAGATATAAAGTGTTACATGAAAAGGATAAGTCATAGGTGGGGTAGCGAAAAAGGAGCTTTTAAGGGCCATGCTTCAGCTATTTTGAAATTAAAGTTCAAAAACTGTGGACCTTTTGGCCTTTCTGCCAACAAATTGGATTAGCACTCTTTTTTACCAGTGTTATTAAAATCAGCAGGTTCGACCAGTTCAACTGAAAACTGAACGTCAGTTCGATTCGATCCAACCAAAAAATCGTCTTCTTAATAACTCGGTCAAACCCGGTAAAAATTTGGATTCAACCAGGCCAAAAATCGAATTTTTATAATTTTTTTTACTCAAAAATGAAAAATTCACCAAAAAATTATTAAAACCGGGGTTACGTCATTTTGTTTCAAATATTCCACTTAAATAGAGGAAAGTTACATTAAAAAATTCTTTTATTGTCGATGTAGGAGAAGAAACAATTATCCAAATTTCATTTTCTAAATATTTAACTTAAACAGAGAAAACTTACACTAGAGAATTCTTCTTTTGTCAATATGGGACAATATACAAATTCCATATTCCAAATATTCAACTTAAATAGAGAAAAATTACACTAGAGAATTCTTCTTTTGTCAATGTGAGACAATATCCAAATTTATCTTCCAAATATTCAACTCTTTCATGGAGTTATGTCATTAATTTTTAAACACTGAATTTATAGTTATAATATTAAATATATTATGATATATTTATAATATTAAAGTATTTTATTACATCATTATGACATCATTTGAGTCGATAGAGTTTTTACGTCCGGGTCAATCGGTCGGACCCATTAACCCCCAACCCCTAAGCTCGGCCGAATCACTTGCCAAGCTGAGTCTGAAAACATTTAATTGTACACGTGAATACAAATTACTTTCTTCATCTCTATTCAATTCATGTGATGCACATTATTAAAGTTTTTTTTTTTAAAAGTAATTGCATTTTTTGTTTGTTAAAACAATTTAGCTGTTTTTTTTTAAAATTTCCTCTTAATACTTAAAATAATTTATACTCACATATTATATATATATTCACTTTAGACATTAATCTCAATCTTTTCTCCAAAAATTTCATGAAGAATAATCTAAAGTTGTCTGTTGACTGCAGACACTAAATTTTGACACATCCAGGTATCCTTTGTGGCATTTGACATTTTGACTTTCCACTAAGAGGCTTTTGAAGTTACTTAATTAATTTATAAGTTAAAAGGCTAAAAGCAAAAGTTAAATTTTATAAATTTTAATTTATTTTTATTATTTTGATTTAAAAAAATAACAATAAGTACTTTTATTTTTTTTTATTTAAGTATTTTAGAAATAATTAAAATCTATTTTATTTTAAAATACTTAAAATAAACAAATTCAAACAGATTCTAACTTAAATAAATTTTAATAAAAACTTTTCTTCACTGAATATTTCATTATATTAATATATTATTTAATTATAATTAATTAAATATATTTATTTTTTAATTTACTTAATTGTGATAAAATATGAGTAAATATTTATGATGAAATCCTCAACACATATATAGCCTTTAATATTATAAATATATATTAATTTATCGTAAAGCCCTCTTTCTCCCTTGGAAGAAAAAAAATTTAAAACACTTCTATTTTCCCTTTTTTGAGTGGAAAATGTTAGAAAATTTTAAAAAAGACAAGTGCCTTTTTGATAATCAAATCTGGTATAGATCTCTTCATAGATACGGTTCACCAAAGGTAGGCATCTTGCATTATTAATTTCAAAACATAATTTCCTTTTCAAATTATGAAATACTCTGGTGTCTGGTGATATCATTAAAATTTTATTAAATAAAATTTTTAAAAATAATTTATATATGTAAAGTTATGTAAAACAGTATAACCTATAATAATAAATAAATTAAAATATTTAAAAATCTATAAAAGTTGATAAAATTCCTTAAATTGTATTTCCAAAATTTACGGTGACACAAACAGCGTAAAAGAATAGGAAATAATACAAATTTAGTAAAATTCTAGAAAAACAGACTCGTGAACAAACCATTAACCAACCATGTCTTTTTCAATCAATTCTTTTCTTTTCTACCTATAAATACAAGCCCATGAGGTTTTAAGTTTCCCAACCAAGAGAACAGAAATTACGTGTGCAAAATTAAGTTTGATTTTCCTTTGTGATTCTTGTTTTTTTTTTTTTTTTTAATTTTTTTTAGCATAGATGGAACAAAAAAAGTGCAGTAAAATCAATTTCGACGATGGAGGAGTTATAGTTCATAGTCAAGTAAGAAAAATAAGGCAGGAAATGGAGAAAATTAAGCATCCATCTCTGCAACAACCGGAGATAACTAGAAAACAGCTGCAGCAGCCGGACATGACCGGAAAAAAGCAGCACCAACGATCGAGATCACCACTTGGATTAGCCCATAGACCTATTTCTGTTGGAAGTTAGTTGATATTTGTTTTGACTTTAGCATGTAAAGGTTGTGATGGACCGTTTAGGATCCATCCACCTTTAATCAGATGTCCGTAGCTTGAGTCCCTACAAGTGTTTTTCTTACCTTTAGTGGGAACTATGGTTTCCCCTCCCCCCCAAAAAAGTACCTATGTTCCCTCTTTTTTTTTTTTTTGCCTTTCTCTATAGATTTGTACATATAGAGATGCAGGATGTGATGAGAAGTTCTTGGTTTTTGTGTTTGGTAATTTTGTCCTCTGCCTCTCTTGTTTCTTATCTTCAGATTATGTTTCGTTATTCAAACTGTCCAATCAGTATTTTCTTTTCTTTATTTATAGCTTTGACTTCGAAAAGTTAAACCTTTTGATGCTGTGTTCATGTCCATTTTAAGGTTTGTTTAATTTGAATTTGAGTTTGGAAATATCTAAAAAGGGTGAAATAGGCTATGTTAAAAATTAATTCATGATTTGAAATTTTTAATTAATAATTAAAAAAATCATAATCCTTAAATCTTTGGTGGGTTCTCCTTCGCCTCTCTGGTTCTTTGTTTTGTATCTCCAAATTTTGCAGAAATATACTGTTCTGTTTGGTTATTCGAGTCTCCTATAATTACTCTTTTCTTTCTTGGCTTCGTCTTTTTTTTTTTTCTCTTTCATACATATTTTCATTAAGTTTTAAGTATTTATATCATCAGTAAAAACTTTTCTTTAAAATTATTCAAACTAATATGTATCTCTCTTAAAATGTAAATAAAATAAATTATCTGCTACAATAGAAAATATGATTTGATGGACTAATTGTTTTCACCGTGTATATAACAAACTCTTTGTCATTTAATCTTCCCAGTGGTCCATCAAATTACTTCGATAGATTTTCATTTTTTGCACAAGATGTTTCGGCTTGTTATGAGAAGTTACGGATTAAGACACCGTTTAAGCTTGAGAATATGCCCTTATCTGGTGATTTTGATTTTGTAGACTTTTAAATATTTATTGTTACTTAGGATATGTTTTTTATAAAATATTTTTGTCTTGGTAGATATTTTTACTTGTTACATATAGAAGAATTGACTTTTACTAATTCAATTATAAATGATCATAAGAATCATTTCCACACTTTATTGTGATTATACTCTTATGATTTTTTTAAATGAATAAAACGTTGTTTAAAGATTAAGAGTTTGTTTAATTTTACTTAAAAAAGTAATTTTATGAAAAATAATTTATAAAAAGTAATTTTTTAAAAATTAAATTTTAATAATTTTTAAGTTAAAAATAAAAGTAGAATAACCTACTTCTAATTATAAATTTCTGATAAGTTATTTTAATTTTTTTAAGCTATTTTAAAAATATTAAATATTTTTAAAGACTCAAAACTACTTAAAAATAAAAACCGTCCTTGTAACCTTTCAAATTTGAATACTAGCGAGGAGACAAATCAACAAAAATCATCCTTTTAAATTTGAATATTAGAGACGAATTTCAAGAAAATTCATTGGTGAAAAGTATGTTGCATAGGAGAAACGTTGTCCTCGATTTCAAACTTTTGTAATTTGGAAATTAGTGGGATGGAATTAAACAAATCTAATGTATGAGGTTCTTACCACATTAATTTCTCATCCTTTGTTTTTAAATTTCTTTCTCGTTTTTGGTAGGGATGGGGATGTGTGGTTGAGGCAACTCAGTGTAATGGGGTTACAAGATTGAAGTTTTTATACGTCATAAAAAGATTAATCATAATTGAACGGCTAGTTTGTCATATATTACAAATAAAGATTTTTTTTTTTAAATTCTTCACGCCATGATAATTATACGGGTATCGGTTAAATTTTTGAGACGCGTACTAATAAGTATAAAAAAAATTTAATCAGTTGAATAAATATAAAAAAGTTTATTGCAAAATGTCAAAGTTCCTTTGTGAAATAGTATGAGCATTCAAAAGGGAGTGGAATAACAAAACATGGAGCATCTCAAACGGCAAGAAAATGGGCTAAAACCCTTCATCTGGATTCTCGAGTAGATTCGGGGTATGTTTGCTACGAAGGAAAATGATTTATTTTACAAAGAATGAGTTTAAGAAAGTTTTATTAAAAAAGGTGATTTTTTTAATATTTGATAAGTAAGAAAATACTATTGTAAAAATATTTATATGTTATCTAATAAAATATTATTGAGTTGGGATGAGATCGAAAGTGGGGATAGTGGGGGTAAAATGGTTAGGGTTATCGGGGGGTTTGGATCGGTAAAAAAGAGACAATAAACTTAAAATGTCATTTATGCAATTTATTTTTTCTACTTCATAAATAAAGTTATTTTCTTATTTTTAAGAAATTTATTTTCTTAAAGAAGATGTTTTTCAAACATTCTACACCAAAACATAAATCATTAAAAATATTTTCTGGAAAAATGATACTTCGTACCAAACACACCCTAAATCATGTCAAAAGGATAGGGTAACTAACTCTTAACTAATTCCTTGATTTAGTTACAACTACTTTAGTAACTTTTGTTGTAATGAAGTGAGTTTTTTTCTTAAAACAAATTCATCAGGCGAGATGTTTAGCATTAATGTTTTTATTTATCTAATAAAAGTGGAACTCAAAGAAAAGTATAAGTATAAGAGATATGCTTCACCTTATTTTTTTTTTTAGAATTTCTACTAATTGCTATGCATGTAAGACTGAAAAGAAAAAAAATTAAATATTTTATGATCATCGTAAGGTTTATAACATACTTTATGATAAATATTACTAACTATAACACTTAATAGTGAAAATAAACAAGAATGTAGACCCACATCTCATGTTTTATTGAACTTAGTGAAATTTTTAAGGAGATTTACCTCAATAAAAATTTTATTCTTCCCTTTGTCTACGTTTTCCCACTTCAATTTTTTTTTATACTTAATTCTTCTTGGATCTATTGAAGTTTGTCAATGTATTTGAATCTTGTCTCAATAATCATTTTTTTTGCTACTTAGTGCGTCTCAATAAAATAAGTCAAGGGCGTTGTTACGATTCGATTTCTCGAATCATGATGACACCTACTATACCACCAGTAGGAGAACTAAACCCGTAGTCTGAAGTCGAAGCATAGACTACTACATGAAAAGCGAAAAACACAAGTATAAAAAACAATTTATGAATGAAGCGGAAGTAAAAAGAATTAACAATTCCCAAAATCCGGTATCAGCACAATACAAAACCTTTAAGTACAAAATTAGGAATCAAAAGTCTGATACAACTGTATCTTTGAAAATACATGGAGATCAAATCAATACTGAAGATAAGCCAAGCTCACCCCGATATCTGAAAATCAATCGAATCTGCACGAACAACAATCTGTGAATAAAGGTCGGACACCTATACTCGGATCTGCACATGAGCAAGTGTAGTATGAGTACAAGCTACGGAAGAAACCTGTACCCAGTAGGCTTCGAGGGTCCACTAGGCATATAACAATAATAAAAATAGTAAAACAGAAGGCAACAAATAGGGTCACGGAATCAAACAATATATCATAGAAGCTAACTACTCAGAAATGAATCAAGTAAAAAGTAGAAAATATATCACTAGCTTATAACATATTAGGAATTCAGGTATTGAAGAAAGATGTACCCCGAATCTATGAAACAATATATGTGAATAATAACAACAATAGTCAAGAGTCAAAAGAAGACAGGAAGAGGACATGAACAGTATACCGGTAACCTCAAGTAAGGGATGAATGAATGAACAATATTATAACGCACAATATCCCACATAATACGAAGTATCAAGTAACTAATGAGAGCACTTGAGCAGTAATAAAAATACTAAAGTAATGTATATAAACGCTGTCAAGTCCCTTAGAAAGAAGCGCAGCGTACAAAAAAAACACGTTCACTATAGGCGTTACATCTCAGCCAGGGTACACTAAAAAAGGAAAATACAAAAAATTAAATACACTCACATGAATTAATCAGTCCTTTGTACGTATCTCCTCCGATATCCGTAGGCAGAACCCAAGGAAGGCTACCCTAGATGTTCCCAGTATATCTCTTCTTTGTCCTATACCCCCCTCCGTGTGGCAGAAGCCCAGAGGCAAGGTCCTAGAGGTGAGTCACCACGTACAATCTCTAACTTTGTCATAACCTTACATACTAAACAAAGCCTCAAGGGTCTCATAGTCTGGCAACCAATGTCTCATATCAATAAAATCATCAAGCCTTACTCGGCAAGTCATGACATACAATGCCTGGATATCATAGTATCACCGAAGTTCTCAAGGGAACTATGCCAATAATTATCTAAACCAGTATATGCGATAGTTTTGAAAAGACGTACTCACTGTTGTACGATGACGAACTCAAGTGTTAGTGGCTGTACTACTGTCGAACGGAATAGGTCTTAAGTCCTAGAGCTAAAACAAGTAAAAGTAGTATTACCGGGTGATCGATACAACGCCGAGTCTAAAATAGTTAAAAGTTCATTTACTTATATTATTATTAGAATAATACAATTTATTGGTTAATATCCTTATCTATCATTATTACTAAAACCAGTCTCTAGCCTTCATGGCTCAATAATCAGATGGTGATACTGGCCTAGCCCCAATGCACTCTCATCGGAGCCAAAAGCCCAACCTCTCATATAATGTATGCACAACATATCATTAAGTACATATACATATGAAATGACAACCATCTATGCCTGAATAGGTATCACTGGGCAAATCCTAAATCATGACACTATATAAATCTGGATGTCAAAGTATATATTAAACAAGGAAACAAATGAAAGAATCGTACAGGGTTTCTATAACTACCTAGTTACCCAACCCACTGATGTTATTTAGTATAATTATTAAAGCTATAAACCCAGAGATAGCCCTACCGGAGCCTACATATCGTACGATGAATAAGCGCTGCAAACTCTCAAATGTTATTCCTACTGATATCAAACGAACTCCAATTGCTCTGAAACTTGCGAAATAGGATTCCATATGTCAATATGAGTCTAATGGTATAAATTATACTAAGTTCTGGAACTGGACCTAAAATCAGGCCTGTGGGGGTCGCTCGTTGGAACTTAAAAAAAACTTCGCCATGGGGTTTCCAACATTACTAGGAACTCGCACTCCAAAATTGAGCACAATTTGGGTAAGGGAAGACCCTTGAACAGCCCAAAGAAGATTGAGTATTAATTGTGCTAAAGGTTAGATCTTTATAGAATTGTACGTTGAATTCAGAAAGGAAATGTTACTATGATGTATAATAACCCTAAAGAGAAAGGATTTAACACAAAACTTTAAATATAATTGAAGGAATCAAGAAATCATAACTAGGGCATAATGGAGGAGAAACTCTAATTATCATGAATTTCAACGAATGAAATTACTTATCGAAGGTGAGGATGATGTTTGAGACCTTCAAGGAACTTTTCTCTAGAGTTTGGGGAAGTTTTTGAGACAATTTGTACAAAAATTAGAGAGAAAATGAGGGGGAATTTGGGGGAATACTACCCAAAAATGGGTTGGAAGCTAAAGAAATAAGGTTCAGGTACTTATTTATCAGCCACTTGTACCTATAAATCGGCATTCCCTAGTGACTGAGAACTATAGCAGATACCGATTTATCGGACAACATACTGATAAATTGGCATCCTAAGGCAACTGGCAACCATGGTGGCAGGTACCAAATTATCAATAAATGACTAATTTATCGGTACTGCTAATTTATCAGTAAAGTGTCTGATTAATCAGTCACTAATAAATCGATACTTTGACCGATAAATTGGTCTGTGACTGCATCAGAAAGACAGCAACTGCATCAGAAAGACAGGAAAATCAAGAATTTCAACCAGGGGTTTAAAAATAAAACAGATTCCAATTTTGATAAACCAAATATGTATTATATGTGAAAAACACATTTTGGACCCAATGGAGTCGACAAAATTGACATCGGAGGTCGTTTTAAGAGGAAATGACCCCTTACCAAGACTTAATCAAATTGATAAATTTCTAACTTTCCACATAGGAATTGAAATCAAGCACGAACACCTTGGAAAGGATACAAAAGGTCAAATTCCAAAGTTAATGAAACTGTCAGAACTTAATTCTAAGATAGTCTTGAAAAAAAGTTGAATTTAGTTAACAAGTACTTAGTTTTAGGCTCTTAAACAAGCAATTTGAGATATTTCTCAACCGAGCCACTAGGGAACCATCCAGTAAGTCATAAATGACTTGGGGCAGCTACTGGAAAGCTCTAGAATGCAAAACTTTATGCATTTCTCATAAATGACCATGAGGTCATTATAGGATCATAAATATGAAATTTCATTGTAATCGGAGCAGTATTGACCCTCAAAACTGAAAAATACAATATCAAGGATTTTTTCAAAATTCCTAATTTTAGTATCTTATAATCACCAATTACATGTTAAAATCGAGGAATTATTAACAGGTAATCGAAGACTTAGCGTTTTAGAAACTTACTATGAAATTATCCCAGATGAGCTATCAAAGTCAATAATGGTGAAAATTTGGAAAAACTATAATTGAAAGTGAATTTAATAACTGATTTTCAAGTATTAAATGCTCTACGTGATCATGGAAACTTACCACATGATCATGGTGAATAAAAGTATGGGCCTCTATTTACTCTACACTAGTGCAATAATGCCTAGCACGATCAAAGGTTCAGGAATTCGGTGTTGCGATCACAACCAATAGCTCATACAATCACGATGTTGCCCAAGATTCCCTCACCCGATCACAACATAAAGCCACGCGATCATGATGAGGAGTTAGGACATGCACCAACAACTATGTTGACAGAAAAAACTCAAGAAAACTAGTCTCCGATTTGTCCCTCGGGTTTTGTTCAAAACCCCATACAACCAAACCATATATGATACCCTCTAAATTGGATATTCCAGACTCAGTGAACCATCAAAATGCAAATTTGAGGTTTCCTTGACCCAATGCCTGCTAAGGTTACTACAAATGGAAACTTTACTCAAAAAGACAAAAATGCCCTCAGGATTTCAAGAAAATATTTTGAACCTTCACCTAGAACAAAAATGACCTCCTGAATTCAAGAGAATCAACAGAATTTGAATACAAACATCCAATGATCAAAAGTTGATTAAAGTCAAACTTTGGCCTTAAAGTTAACTTTATCCCATCAAATGAGCTAAAAATCAACATGAAAGGTCTAAAAATTAAAACAAAGGTCCTCTTCTTAAATTTGTTTTTAATATATTCTTGTTTATTCCAGAACAAAATCTTATAAGATATTCTTGTTTATTCTGTGGATTTATTTGTTTTAAAATTCCACCGTAACCAATATCAGATGCATCAGTATCAATTATTTTTCCCCAATTTGGGTTAGCTAACATTAAACATGGTAAAGATTT
>JBDJHY010212295.1:0-20960 GCA_039654485.1 Withania somnifera | reverse complement strand
CAGATCAGATCCAATAAAATCAGATCAGATCAGATCAGATAAGATCAGATCAGTTTCAGTCCAAGAGAACAGAGCCTTAATTTTGTTCTCTGGTATGTTTAGTTAAAATTTGTCCAGGTCATTTTAGTTATGTGCTGAGTTAGTTTGTATACATGCTTAAAGAAATTTTATTTGAGTTACTTTCCCTACTGTTGCTTTCTTCAATGGTTTTTGACTATGAATATTATTTATCATGCATAAACTTAACTATGTTCTATGTTAGAAAGTTCTGTCCATAAGTGTCTCTTATATCCCTGTTGATGCTAATTATTTGAATTTGGTTTCTTGAAATTGGTTTTGTGTGATGATTTTTTTGTATGTTTTATGTTCCTGATTGCTATTATTTTATATGATCCTTTCCAGCATTCTATACTATTATTTAAGGTAGTCAGTATGTCTATTTTTCTATGTGGGGATTTTATGGGTTGATTGCTGACTGTTTATGTTCCTTTCTTGTCAAAAATAATTTTTCACTCATACCTTCATCCCTAAAACCTTTTCATAACTTTTTTTTCTCAAAATAAGAGGGCTAAGGTATAAACAAGGCATCCTATATGATTTAGGGTAAAGGAGGCCATCCTAGTGCTATTTAGTCCCTTGTTCTTCAAAGTGACTTTAATTAGGTCACTTTCACACCCCAAAGCCATAAAATAAAGACCCCTCAACCCATACCACATTTGTGGTTTTAAAAATTGTCCTTGTGTAAACCTTACTTGTTAAGTGATCATCTTAGAGTCTTGATTTCAATTTTAGAATAACTTAAAGGTGAAAGTTTTTGCCTTGTTCACCTTCTTCTTCTTTTACGTATACTAAACAATGACCTAATTGAGTGCAACTCAACGATTATACTTGAAGGTCAATTATGGGATTCCAATGCTTGTTCTTATAAATCCAGTTGCTCATACCTTGGAAGAATACCTAAGGTGAGGGGTATGAGTTGGTATGTGGTCAAATGTGTCTCGGGTGAGTACAAAGGCATGAATTTATAAGGGTTTGAGGGATAAAATCTAAATTCCGTTTTAGACTCTTAGTTGTTCATATTACCTGGATACGCAACCTCAGTAGTGATGTGACCTATTCCTCTATCGTCTCTTCCGAAATGGTAGTATATTTGGATCTTATACCTGCTTAATAATAACTGTAAAGAAAAATTTGAGCTAAATAGTTATATGTAGATTTTTATGTTATTTAATTCACATGTTTCTAGTTGTTTGTTAGGATTAGATATATTCTTTGGTGTGTGCTAGGTCTATATGCAAAATGTTTATTTTCCTATTTCAATTCACCACTCTATTGCACGTTCACTTAGCAAAACTAGTTAACTAGAATGAATAACTTTATATATGATCATTGACATAGATGCTTAACTTGATGTTATGGTCTAAACTGCTTAGAAGTTTTCTCAAGTTCAAGCCTAAAATTAGATAGGTTAAGTATGAAATAATTTGACTGAGTCCTCTTACCTTTTCTTTAATGACCTTACTGCCTGATTGTTTGTTCTTGGAAAAATTACTATTTTAAAGTATCCTCGTTACTATTCCTATTTTTGACTAGTTAGCTATCTGATAGCAGTTTATTGACCTGTTAGCTTATTGAGGGTAGGTTATAGTCTTATGTTAATGCATTATTGTGTAATAGCTTATGATTCTAGTGTCTTCTTTATGTAAGTCATAGTATATAAATATGTCACGTTCATGTTTATACTCTATCCCTTATATTTTATTATAGTTAATCTCTTGACTAAATGATATACTGGAGTTGAATGCATCTTTATTTGTTATCTCTCTATATGATATTCTGATAGTTGACTCGGAGGCTGATTACTATTAGGTCCTAGATCATTTTATTGACATGTATTGTTTTCTAGACTAGTATCACTTAATGATTCCTTGATATACTTGTAGTTGACGGGTTTATATCTAAGGTCACTTACATGTTACATGTTAACATTTGTTGTTAAGTTACCTGTTACTTCTTTCTTTTTAGCTTTTCTTGTTTTTTGTTGCTTATGTTTAATATTGTGCGTCTAATATCTGACATGTACCCTGGCCTTGTATGTTATTATGCTCCTGGAAGCTGGATGGTCTGTATTTTATTTAAAATTTGCCCTGCCAGTTAATCACATTGTTTTTTGTAGTTCCTTATCAGCTAAGGTCAAATAGCACCACCTTCTTCCTAAAATGGCCTACGTATATCACTTATTTATATGTTATTTTCTAACTGAAAGATAGTTGCATGAACACCCTAATAAGATGATTCAATAAAGGTGAGATATTTTCTTTTAATTAGTAATTTTTCCTCCACCATTCAGTATAGCAAGCCTGTTATGCTCAAGATACTTCAGATTGGGTTGAATGCTGATAACACTGAATATTTTCATTATGAATGTAACTTGTCAAGTTTTAGTCATACTTGCATTATATATTTGCCTCGTATTGAGCTAGTTATTTGATTTTTTAGTTATACATACATCTACCCTCTTATGTGTCTAGTTTATTGCTTCATATGAATTTCATTTGATCCCATATAGCATTTCTATTTTCCAATGTTTTGACCTCACTTATCTATCTATATATGTTCTATTGGGTCCAAATATTTTTCATTAAAGGGAAAGAAATAGCATGCCTAGGACAAGTATTTTATGGTCAAGTAAGTCTTAACATGTTCTGTGAATTCTTTCTCCTTGAAATTATCAATATGATTACTTGTCTTGGTCTCATTTTTAAAAGTCATATATGAACTTTCCTTCTTCTATATAAAATTTATGCATGAAGACTTGGAAAATTTAATGGTTAGGTTAGTATGTGTTTCATCAAGTCCCAACCCAGTCTAAATGAACCTAAACATATAATTCCTGATTAGGTAAAGTTGACAAGTGGTTCTTGCTTTTTTTTTTTAACTTAGAGAGTCGTTGACATGCCTCGACTACTTTCTTGCTATTTGACACAATTTTTCTATGTATACCCCTTATTTCCTTAACATGTCTCACATAATCCCTTTTCTTTACCAGTTGATTGGTTTTAATAAATTGATGTATGCTACTTTGCCTTCTTTATAATCGAACTGATGATTTTTCCTTTATAAGATGTCATATGTGTTTTGTTAATACTAAGTCTATATTGTAAGTCTACTACTTATACATTGAACTTTTCCCCGTTACATTTTTTCTTTTCCTGTTCCACTCTTAACTCGTTATAGGTTTGTTTTCGACCTTCCTACACCCTAAGTTCATATGGTTTATATAGACCAATTGCTATGATTTACCTATGAACATGTTACTTGTTCTCATTTACATTTAGTTCACGCCATTTATTATATAAGTCATGGTTTAATTTTCTCTTAGGTATTGTCTCATGTCTATTTTGGGTATCTTCTACTTCCTTCCATCTTCTATGTTGTGTTTATGTTGGAATTTATTGTTTCCTTCACATGCTCTTAGTGCTGCTAATATTCCATCATGATTACCCATCTCCTCTTCTCATAGAATTGAATTAGGCTATTCTACAAGTTAATTATATGTGAATGCATTTTATGAATTTTCCATGTGGCACTCATATTGGTTGATGTTGTTCTTCCACCTTCTTTCACATACATAGTTATTGTATATTCATCTATATATATATTGTGGTTTTCTAAGCCAAACAAACCTCTTCCCTTAAAATAAGTTGATCAATTTTCTTAACTTTATGCCTATTTATCAAATAGATTATCATAGGACTAATTCCCTGGTTCATAAATGCCCATGTAGTTGTTCATTTTCAATTATGTATGGTATATACATGTTCATGAAAAATTAATCACCTAGACCAATAAGATTTAATGAAATAATGAATAATTATAGTTCCCATACTAAGGTCGAATAATGTTGTTGAATAGGCCATTTGAGTACTTACTTGACTGGTTGTATTGAATTTAATTGAAATTGGGCCAGACCATATAAGTTGGCTTTGCTAATATGATTGTTTTAGGCTTAATTGGTCCTATATTCCTTCATATTTAACCCAATAATTAGCCAAGGATTTTCTTTGATCGAGTTGTTTGCCATGAGTAGTACTGTGTGCATTTGGCCTTCGCGCAATATGAGATGTTGTGATTTCTATTGTGTTTTCCTTATTTGATTCATTTTTTATAGATTATAATTCTTTCTTCTTTTACATGTGTGACATTGGCCTCAGAATCTGTTTGCATGGACACCCATTTACTTGGAGTGTGGACTTGGTCCAAGTGAAGTCTTCTTCTTTACCTTCTTTATGTTCTTGCTTTCGATTTACGTATTTTAGTCATTTTCAATTAAATATATTTTTATAAAATATAGTAGGGAACCAAGAGTGTAAAATCTCTAAATTTTGAGTAAATAAGATAAATTTATCCATTCGAAGTCTCTTGATATCTTCTTCTCTAAATTCTTGTCATTTAGGAAAATAATTAGGTTAATAAATAATAAAAAATAGATCTTCAAATTTAAGAAAGTTATCCTAAAATTAACTCACATAAAGAATTTTTAAGATGTATTTATAAACCACTAGTCTTTTCAACATATTCTCATGCCTTAGCTTTCAAAAAATGCATTCCAAGACTTGGTCAAAACTCATAAAAAGATGATTTCCCAAATAGTTTATAACACATAGTTTTTATTTAATCACACAAAACATAACCCAATTGGGATGTTTCCAAGGTGCATAAAAAAACCTTCCTCGAGACATTATAGAATCCTTAATTAGTTTTCTCTAAACTTTAAATTTTGTTCCTATTTTCACAATTTAAAATTAAATAATCTTTTTTAATTTCTTCAAAGAATTAAAATACGGACTAAGTTTTTTCTAAAATTTATTTAAAAATTGTTAAATTCTTGGCATAATTTATATTTATCCATCATTAAATTATTTAAAAGTTTTATTCACTCCCGAGCTGAATAAAAATCGAACAAACAACAAGGGATGTAAAATAAAGATGGTGACTCTGAACCCACACTAAGATTCTAGTGCTATGTGATTAGGTGTTTTTATCTATTTGTTTGTATTCTGTCTTTAAATGTTCTTTTTCTTAATCATGGCATGTTCAGACCAATTGGCCCTTTTTTTTTTACTTACTTAGGCAACACACGCCTTATACAGTAGTCTTCTCTAGAAAAAACCTTTTAGAACTGACTATGAGACTACTGGTGTGCGTTGCAGCTAATGGTTGTCGGAAAGTCCAACTTAGATAGTCCATCTAGATAACTGGTCAATTCTCTAGCTACTCTTAGAAACTTAGAAAAGATCAAAATCAATACCCGTTTTCTAAGCATTATCCTTGGTGGCTCGACATTGGAAACGGTGTCAGTTCATTAGTAATCCTATCCTTGTCCAACTGACTTTTCCAAGATGGTCTCGTATCCACATATTATTTGGTAATTGGATAATAAATTGTCCATAAACGATTTTATCTCTTGCGAACATGTTGATTTTCATTTCCCATTTATTGGAATTCTTCTCTCACACCATGATTAATATAGTGTTGTAACCTGATAATTTTCTCAAGTTTGTGTCTTAACATGGTAGTATCTGATAAAGATTTGGTCAAGACACATACCGGGTATTTTCCATCATACATAGACATGCAGCCTTGGCCTCGTTTTATTTGAGTCTTGGTCAAGTTTTGGGATGACAAGAAGATGGTATTTAGATTCGGAGAAGTGGATTGACCCTTACTTTGGATGAGTCGGAAAGTGCATACGAGAGTGTAGATATGAGACAACACTGAAAGAAGAAGTCAACCCATAATATACTAGTTCCAAAAGCATGGGAGAGGGAAAAAATTAAAGAATAATTCCTCATAAACCAGGATGAATGTTTATGATTTACAAGTGATTCCTACTTACCATTCAAAAAATATCACACATAATTCCTATCAGAGAAAGAATGGAAATATCATAGAGAATTTGCCTTCCTGGTGAATTTGTTGGGAACTTTTGTCTTTTCTCTGAATGAGAAGCATCATATACATCCCAATGTGATCATGGTTACTCACTCTTTTCTATGGGATTAATTATGGATCAACTACTCTACATTACATCATAGCTACTATTATCCCAAACAGACTTATATCGAGCTTTAGAAGAATGCAACAAAGGGAAATGATTTTTCCAAGGATGTAATTTGTTCTTATAATGGTGGTTGGTAAAGGATTTGGTGAAGAAGTGTATGCCTTGGGATATGCATCCCAAGACCCATTTCGATCACTTCTCATCTCACCCTAATAGGTAGGTATAATATTAATGAAATCCAGGCTTTTTGGTTTCAAAAGTTAGGGGACTTAAAGGATGAAGATGTGCTGTGGTCACTTCCTGTATTGAGGTCTACAGTCCACGTAATCAAAAGAAGATATTTCTATTTCTTAGTATTCACAGGTATTAGAGGGACTCGACCTTATGTACCTCTTCGTGTCCTTAGGAAATTTTGGATTATCCAGGGTGTTCCTAAAATGATATACATGGTGGAATTCATAACTGATAATAAAGAGGGAGAGATACCCCCTAAGTGGTTCATCATTCAAGAATGGAAGAAGAAAAGAGACAAAGTGTAATATGTCGAAAAACAACTCCAGCCCCAAGTTAAAAGTAAATATAAAGATTTATTGATAAAAGACAAGATCGGAATTCAATAAAAAAGCACTCACCAACCCACTAAAGTTAAGTTGAATATCCAGATGTTTCAAAAGAGGTTGAAGCACGCAAAAAATAAATTATAAAATGATGGAAAATGTTTGTTTCAGTTAGACAATCTCATGGAAATACAGAAATTGGTCTTATATTTCTTATCAGAGGGTGATATAAAAGGTCTAGCAGGGACCCGCCTAGTCATGGACCATTACTACATTTGGCCAGAAGTGAATAAAGCTAAGAGATCACCATGTAATTAGGTTTGTAGCAATATGTGATCATTTTACCTTTGTGTGGGACTATTTATTTTGCTCCTGAGAGGGCCTGTATTTCTTTCTTAACCCAATATGGGACTGTTTTCTTTGCTCCTATAAGAGCTTTTGTTCCTTTTACCCCTGCAAGTGATTGTTTCTTTCTCTCCTTCCTGAGTTTACTTTATACCTTTTCATAGGATTATTTTCTCATTGTCCCTTCGTAGGTATGTCTTTCATCAACAGTTCTTTGTGGTAGATTAATTTTCAATATAATTTATTCTCCAATATCATTATACCTCAACCTTTACTTAATCGAGGTTACCCCTTTAGGTCTCGCATTATTTTGTTATATTCTATATATGTTTAACTTCTATGTGATTGGATGTTCTGTTTATTGGTTGATTAGTATACTACTTCTACCCACATAAATTTAAAATTCCACCAAATAATAAAAGTTTTAACTCTCCCAGATATGATTAGGCCGTTTGCACTGATTCAAGAACTAGAGATGAATAGAAAGATAGATACCATGGAACAAGTAATATCCATAGTCGATTTTCAACTAATGAAAGTAGAGAAGAGACTCAGACAAGCTAAGAAAGATATGCAAAACATAGAAACAAGGATTACCCCAAAGGAAGTTCAGGACACAAAATTTGTTGGGGGGAGGGGAAATGGAATTTGAACAGTTCCCATCTCCAACTTGTCTAAACTCAAGAAAGGATCTACTATGACAAAATGATTCAGATCAAGAAGTAATTGGATCACTCCAGCCTCTCATAAACAACGTAACCAAAAAAACATAGTTGTCCTGTGTTTTAACCTTTTTGAAGTACTGATGACTACATAAATGATAAGAATAGATTGGACTAGACGACAAATATTCCTTCCAAAGGATACATACAAAAAGTGTCCTTATTATCCTTTGCAAATAGGACACATCAAAAATAAATGTAAAACTTTGAGATCTTGTCTATGATCTTAGTCAACAGTAGAAGGTTGAATAATTTGTGGGATTCTAGTATTGTACTAAGATGTGAAGAAGTATCTCCTAGGATACCTCTCACGGAAGATGCAGTGATCCGTGAATAACACTTCACTGCCTTCTATGAGCTATACTTGAGCATCTATTTAAAGCTTATAGATGCTATAATCATCAAACCAACTAAGAGGAAAGCTGGGACAATGTCAACCCCAAGGCAAAGAGGTCAAGATATTTGCCTTCATCATGAAGGATAAAGGCGACATTTAAAATTTTCTTGCACTGCAAACCACTTTGGAGAATTAAAAGATAAGGGAAGCATCAGACTGTTGTTTCCCCTATATCAGCCTTTAAGAAGAACTAATAGAAGGGATAAAGTCTAGTTTTATTTCCCAAATATTTAAATGTAGAAAGAGTCATGTTTGTACTTTTTTGTTTTTGCTACTTACAAAATAAATGAAAACTTATTTAGGGTCCATACTTGTACTCTCAAACTACATTGGGCCTGAATTCCTTCCCGAAGGATATGTAGGCAGCCTTATGGACTATCCTCTATTGTAAAAAAAAACTTATTATCTTCATAAATATCAAAAAAGTGAGCCCACTCTTATTCACTATGTCCGACTCACAAAAGTTCCTGAATATTGATCCACCAAAGGCAAAGAATCGTCTATGTGTGTTTACTGCATTCGATATTTTACATTGAATATTATGACGTACTTTCTAACAAATTTTTTCTCTAAGTTATTCTCATGTAATAGGTATTGCTGAAGCTAGTTTGTGTCGATGAAATAGCAGGCTATCGCTACTTCTTCATATCAAAGTCACACCAAAATTCCCCTCCAAACCAAGAGTCATTACAGATACTAGAAAAATTCGTTGTACCAATGAGAAGACTAATCTGAATAAAGTCACAATCTGTTATTATCTAATAATTTACAAAAACTAGATCATCTGAGCTGACACAAAGGTTGGAACAACTAGAAAATGATGAATAGAAAGCTACGGATGTGGCTAATCTAGCTGTTATAGCCAATGTCCTACTAGGAGGAACACAAGGATATCCTCTCCATGTTTCTCCTTTGAATACTAAAAATACCTCTAGAAAAATCTCTCAGGAACCATGGCATGTCGATTCATCTTACCATGTCTGCACTCCTCATGCCTGGACACCAACTGAGAAAGGAACCCACACTATATTATCATCAAAACCCCTTTCTCATTCCTTAAGTAAACAAAATATGCATCATGTATTCTAAAAATATTTCTTTTACTATCAACACAAATGAACGCACTCCACAAAACCTCACACCGGCCTATCCAAGTCCATATCAAATCATCCCTAATCCTAAAGTTAAAGCATACTCCCAACCACTTTTCATTCCACCAAACTTCTCGAGCCTTACCCTATCTCCTAAAACTTCAAGGAGGACATGGAACAAAAATCTTTAGACGATCAACAACATAAATAAATAATGTTAATAAAAGAAGAAATAGCTAAGGTAAAGGAAATCAAAGGCACTTATAAATAATATGGATTTTGACGATCTCTGCGGGAATCCAAGACTGGACTTTCCAAAAGGCTTAAAGATTCCTAAGTTTGAGACCCTCAGTAGCACTAGAAACCTCACTGCCAATCTAAGAAGTTACTATGACCAGATGTAGCAAGCTTAGAGTTAGTCCGTTTTTTTGGAGAAAAAATCGGAGCCGGTAAGCAAGACTTTTAATGAGGTTGTTTAGTCGCAGTTTATGCGGTGAGGCATTTGAATCGTTCACCATTCAGGATCTTAGAAAATGGAAAATTTGGAAGTTAATGGACAAATGCGTCGTTGAAATATTATCTTACAACATTGAGGTATTCCCAGATAGATACTCAATTGATCATATCAATAAAAAGACTAATGAATATTTTTGAGACTACGCCTAGAGGTGGAGAAAGAAGGTTGAAAGAGTGCATCTGCCTATATCTGTGGATGAAATAGTAGCCATCTTTATGAGGGATCAAGAGCCAGAATATTACAACAAGATGATTTCCTCAGTGCGAGCCAACTTTTCCAACCTAGTAAAATTGGAGAAACTATGGAAGAAGGCATTAGGACAAGTAAGATTGTCTGAGTATCGAGATCTGCTGGTAAATCAAATAAGAAAAGGAAGGAAGTAGTAACTACTTCACCTCTCCCCAACTCCAAGCTTGCGAGATATCTGGGCCCTAGCATATAAAAATTCACAGTGATAAAATCCTACAACACTATTCCCCAAACCTCCCAACCGGTAATCTTTACAATGAAAAATCCTCCAGTCATTCCAGCAAGTTACTTTGTCCAAGCCAATACAACAACTTCACAACAAAATGTTCGATCTCTATACCAAACACTGTGCTAAACTACTAGAATTATACAAATGATAGAACTTACTAAAAACATCTAATCCCCAACAACAATCTCACTCGAATTGAAACAACTCCTATGCCACATGACAAAATTTGAAAGTAAACCACCAGAACCTCTACTCTTTTGGAAAAATATAGAGCCTAGTTGCTAGAAAGGTTGAAGGTTGTTGGACTCATGAATCTTCTACAAGTATCTATCTCCTCTTTTTTTGTTTTATTTTATTCTTATTTTATGTTCTATTTGGGACAACACATGTTACGGTCTTTGAAAATAGAATTTAAATTTTCTATTCAATTCAAAATTCAAATTGAAGTATTTCAAATTGTTTGTTGAAACAGAAGAGAAAACCTCTAAAATTATTTCAATATTGAACCTTGGAAAAAATAAAGAATATCAATTCTTTTTCTAAATTTGAATCCATAAAATAAGTCTCAGACTCATTAACACTAAACTCATTTATATCAAGCCAATCATATGTTCTTAACATTACATTGGGGTAGAAGATGACATAGAGGACTTCCCTCATTTAAAGTATAATATACAATATATAAATATCAAAAAGTAATAAGTCTCCATAATGCACCTAATGTTAAAAATAATCCTCTCCCAAATCATGGAGAAACAAGTTAAACATGATTGAAAATGATGAAGAATGGTTGATCAACAAAAACCTAGTGAAAGAAGAATCGAAAAAGAAAATTGATCTGGAAGAAGTATCCAAGGCCGTTGCCACCTTGGAAATCAATGACAATCCCATGTTGTGGTTTCCATAGTGCCTCATCAGATCTTTCGTTTGGTTCTATCATAGAAGGAATTCATGTTTTAAACCACAACAATTGATGATACGACTCAATCGGGAAGATTTTGTACACCTAAAGAGTTACCCAATGATGCCTGTAAGCAACACTAGTTGAGAAGACCAATCACTACAAGTGAAGTAGAAGATTTTGGAGAAAGAAGAAGCCAAAGGAATACTATATCATGATACATCTTGAGAAAACTCTAGAAAAAATCTCAATACTAGCTCTATGATGAGTTCCCAACACCACCATCAAGATTTGCTCAAAGTTTTGGATTAGACATATGTGCCTACAGGGACTAACAAATATTTCCCACCATAGTCAACAAGGTGGTCGGTATCCATAAGATTTAATTTAGTAATGCTGACCTAACATTCAAGGGTTTGATGTACTGCATGTCAGTGTAAAGTGTAGAGATAAGATAATCAATCGGGTGTTATTTGATGATTGGTCCAAGCTGAATATTTATCCATTTTCTATATTTACTCATCTTAATTATGATACAATAAAAATCAAGCAAAGCCACACGAATGATCGAGGTTTTGAGGGAGTACAAATAGAATGTAGGGAAAGTCAGTCTTAAATTCTAGATTGTCCTCAACGAGCTCTAAGCTAAATTCTGAGTGATAGATGTTAATTATAGTTGCAATTTGTTACTGGGAAGACCGTGGATCCATGATATTTAGTTAGTACCCTCTACTTTATATCAATTGATGATGTTTTTATGGTATAGTCAGGAAGTAATTATTTATAGAGAAGGAACCACCTTAACAATCCAAGAGGGATGGTTTCTACAGTTGAAGATCTCCTAAGAAAACGAAGTTCTTCATTACCAAAGTGGTGCATACCACATGCAAAGACATAAGTCCTCACATCCCAAAGCCTTCGGTGTATAATATAATAGCATTTGTCATATTAAGAAGTGGTTTTGAGACTGGTATGGGGTTAGGAAAGAACATGGACCGAATTATGGAACTGATATGTATCCCTAAGAACACTTCAAGTATGGACTAGGATATCAGCCTACAGTAGAGGATGAAATAGATTTTGACAAGAAGAAGAACCCTGGTTTACAAAAGCCTATTCCTTCATAATACTAATTATGATCATTTCCCATCCACATCGTAGCTATGTCTGCAGTTCTAGAGGAGGGAATTGGAGATTTCTTTGAGGAGCTTAATGTCATCCTAGAAAAAGTCCCAGCTACAACTAGAATTCATCATGCTATGCCCGGAGATTGATTGTAAAACTGGAATGCCATTCCATTTACGACTGTTAAAACATCGGGGTAGAATTATTTATCAAAAGTTAAACAAAATAGGTGATGATATCAAGTAGGAGGAGGCTCAAAATTTTTTTTAAGTATTGCCATTTTTAGATTTTAAATTCCATGAGCCACGAATACATACTCCTATAAATCCTGAACTACATTTTGTAATTATTTTAAATTCTAATGAAAGACTCCCCATGTTTGAAAAAATTTAATATTTTACTGTTCATAAGTCTATATTCTCTAACAGTATATTTGTATTTAAGTAAAGAGATCTTAAAACCCACTACTGTCATTTCATGCTAGATCCCTAATGAATAAGTTTAGCATGAGGATGATGATACTAGTTTCTAAAATAATTAAGAATATATAGGTCTTGACTGGTTAGTAGATAATTTAATCAATTCAAAAACTAGGAAAATATTAATTTTAAGAAACTGAAACTTTTAACTTGGGAAGTGATGAAAAGGACAAGAAACAAGAATCAGTTTGCACGTGAATCCAAAGAATGAATAAGAGCTCACACATATCCTCAAGAAATACATCGATGTGTTCCCATGTTCATATGATTATATGTCAGGGCTGAGTACTAACATTATTTCTCAAAATTTCTTACTGATCCTATATGAAAATCATGTAAAGAGAAAGCGTCAGAAATTTAAGAAAGATTTGAACCTAAGGATATAGGTGGCCATAAAAAAAATACAAGCCAATGTGGTAGAGGTAACCAAGCATCTAATTTGGATAGAAAATATGATGCCAATGCAAAATAAATTATTTAAAAATTAGGATCCATGTAAACTATAGAGACCTAATAAGGCAAGTCCAAAGGATAACATTCCACTTCCCAATATTCAGATCTTTATAGATAATTGTGCCAAGTACGAAATATAGGTATTCATGGATATTTTTCAGATAAAATCAAATATTGATGGATAGGGATGACACATAGAAAATTTCTTTCATCACACCCTAGGGGTGTACCATTATAGAGTAATACCTTTGTACTCAAGAATGGTCATGCTACATACACGAGAGCTATGAAAACCATTTTTAATGATACGATGTATAAAGACATTGATGTTTACGTTGATGAATCAAATCTTGAGAAAGTCTTGTTCATCTACAACATCTGAAAAAAACATTCAAAAGGCTTTGAAAATACAATTTGATGTTAAACATTGCAATGTGCTCCTTTGGATAACCTACCAAGAAATTAATGGGTTTCATAGTCAGTGCGAGAGGGATTGATATTGGTCCTTTGAAGATCAAGGAAATTATAGACCTTCCACCACCCAAAAAAAGAAAGATGTCATGACTCTCTCGGGCAAGCTAAATTACATCAATCAATTCATAGCTCAATCAAACCTCATATATGAGCCCATTTTTAAGTTGTTAAAGAAATATGATCCAACATATTGAACAGAGGAATTCAATAAGGATTTTAATGCCATTAAAGAATATCTATTAATCCATTGATTCTAGTATCACCGCTAGAAGGAAGTCCCCTTTTGTTGTACCTATCAGTGTCATACAACTCATTTGGATGTTTTCTCTCCCAACTTGATGAGACAAGAAATAAGGAATGAGCTATCTACTACCTGACTTAGAAATACACTTAGTGCGAGGTCTGTTATACCTTTTTAGAGAAAATTATTGCGCTATAACATGGATCGCTCAAAAGTTGAGACATTATTTGTCAATAGATCCATTGAGATACAAGTTTTAGAAATCAATCCCCAACGGCAGGTTGGAGAAATGAAAAATGCTTCTAAGTGAATTCCATATCATATATGTTACTCAGAAAACCATAAAGGGACAAGCAATTGCATATCATCTTGCCAAAAATCCAATAGATAAAGAGTTGAGTTCACTACAAATATACTTTCTAGATGAAGAAGTAAGATTCATAGGATAAGATATATATTAGAAAGCTACCGAGGATGGAGTTGTACTTTGATAGAGCTGTAGACTTTAAAGAATTTGTGGTAGAAAATATCTTAATATTCAAAACCAAACATCATTATCCAGTAATGGTCAAGATTTTTTTCCTTTATACCAATAACATTGCAGAATATGAAGCTTGTATTTTGGGACTACGACTTGCCACACATATGAACATAAAAGAGTTTTTGGAAATAGGTGATTCTGATTTATTGATTCATCAATTTCAAGGAGATTGGGTCGTAAAAAATTACATGATCAGTCAATATGTTGAAGTGGTACAACATTTATGCAAGTGCTTCAAGAAAGTAGAATTCAGACACACTTCTAAAATGTAAAATAAGATCGACAATACATTAGCAACTCTTGTACACATACTTCAAAATCTACAATAATTTTACATTAATCCTCTGGAGTTTGCATTGAAGGAGCAGCTTGCATACTATTCATAATTCTAGGAAGAACTAGATGGTAAGCTATGTACTATGACATAACAGAGTACCTCAAAAATGGAAAATACCCCAAAGATGCCGAAGCTAATCAGAAGAAGGACATATTTCACATAGCCAATAGTTTATTTTTGAGTGCAGGAGTTCTCTACAAAAAGACACTCGATTTAGGGATCCTCATCCTAAGGTGTGTAGATATGATTAAAGCTATGAATATAATTCAAGAGGTGCACACAGGAGAATGTGGGTGACATATGAATTGTTTTTTGTTGGCAAGGAAGATCATAGGAACCTATTTCTAGATGAAAATAGAAAACGACTATTGTGGTTCATGCAAAATTTCTATCAATGTCAAGTATATGTGATCTGATTCGGTTACCTCCCTATGAATTGCAATCTATGAGCTCATCTTGGCCATTTTAAGCGTGGGGAATAGATGTCATAGGTCAAGATGAACAACCATTGTCCAATAGGTATCGCTTAAACCTTATAGCAATTGACTATTACACCTAATGAATGGAAACCTCTTCCTACAAACAAGTAACAAAGAAAGTGATCGTGAACTTTTTCTGAAGAAATCTGCTACGTCGATTCGGTATTCTAGAAATTATCACCTCCAAAAATGGATCCAATTCAAATAGCCATTTAATGAAGGATATCTGACAACAATTTAATATCACTCACCGTAATTCAACAACCTACTGTCTGTAAATGACTGGATCTATTGAGGGAGCCAATAAAAACCTCAAGAAAATCCTCCGAAAGATAATCAATCAAAATTGGTCGTGACACGATGCCTTTCCCTATGATTTTTTGGGATATCATACACCAATGAGAAATTCAACATGAGCCAATCCTTATCTTTTACACAATGGAACAAAAGTCGTGATACCCGTAGAGGTCGAGAGCCCTTACTTACGCATAATTAAAGAATCTGGATTAAGCAATAAGGAATGGGTCTGGGCATGTGGAGAATAATTTCCTTTAATTGATGAGAATAGAATGATTGTTGTATGTCATGGAAAAATTTTGTCATCAAAGAATAACCTGCGTCTTCGACAAAAAGATAAGAATATTAATTTTTTTGAGTAGGATAGTTGGTATTCAAAAGAATTTTTTCTCACTAAGATGAATATAAAGGAATTTTTTTGCCTATTTGCAAGGAACTTATGTGGTTCGTAAATTATTGAGTGGAGGTGCATCGAATCCCAATGAAATGAAAGTTTAGGAATGGACAAATCCAATCAACTCGATGTTGTAAAGAGATATTATGTGTATGTTCTTATTTCTTTGTACTTTGTTACTATATTTTACAATATGTTAAGTTATTTATTCCAAACCTTATGTATGAACTACATCTGACCTAAATTCCTCAAATCAAGAATACGTAGAAACCATCTTGGCTTCGGTGAACCCTTTAGTGTTTTCTTCTAGCTTCTTCCCCCCCTTTTTGTATGAACTATGTCTGACCTGAATTCCCCTAGAGAAGGGATACGTAGGTGGACTCTTGGCTTAGGCATTTACCCTTAATTTTTAATTTTTTTTTCTTTTTCCTTTATTGTCCCCCTTGTATAGGTAACTATGTTTGACAAGATTCCTTCATCAACGGGATAAGTAGGTGCCACAATGGTTTGATCGTACCCCTCAGCTTTGCCCTAGTGCAAAATAGGGGTGAATTTTAAAGAAGGAATCTTGAAAACTCACGTCTACACTGTAATACTTAGGTTAGTATGTGTTTCATAAAGTCTCCACCCAGTCTAAATGAACCTGGACATATAATTCCTGATTAGTTAGAGTTCAGTGGTGTTTTTTTCATTTTGTTTTAATTGAGAGAGTACTAGCATGCCTCGATTGCTTGCCTACTATGTGACACAATTTCTCTATGTATACCCCTTTGTTTCCTTAACATTTCTCACGTAATCCCTTTCCTTTAGGCCCTTGATTAGTATTAATTAACTTATGTATGCTTCTTTGCTTTATTTGTAATCAAACTGATAATTTTCTTTATAAGCATGTCATGTGTGTTTTGTTAATACTAAGACTATATTGTAAGATTGTTACTTATGTATTAAACTCTTTACCATTATATGTTTCCTTTTCCCTTTCTACTCTAAACTAGTTATAGGTTTGCTGTCGATTGTCTTACACCCTAAGTTCATATGGTTTATATAAACCTATTGCTTGATCTGGTGACTGGCCTTTGTGAAACTATATCCTATCTACCATCTTTATTCTTTTGAGTACCTATGAACATGTTAATTGTTCTTATTAACATTTAGTTCACACCATATATTATATGAGTCATGCTTCATTTTTCTCTTAGGTATTATCTCATGTATGTTATGAGTATTTGTCACTTGATTCCATCTTCTATATTGATTATATGTTTTAATTTGTTGTTTCCTTCACATGCTCTTTGTGCTGAGCTAATACTCCAACGTGATTACCCTCTTTCCCTTCTCTTAAAATTAAATTAGGTTATTTTACAAACCATTATGTGTGGATGCATATTATAATTTTCCATTTGACGCTCATGATGGTTGATGTTTTTCTTCCACTTCCTCTTCTTCTACATGGTTATTGCATCTTATTTATGTATATTTATTATGGATTTCTAAACCAAACAAACACGTTCCCACACAATAAGTTAATCAATTTTCTTGCCTTTGTGCCTATTTTCAAATAGATTGTTATTGGGCTAATTCCTTATTTCATAAATACCACGTGCTTGTTTATTTTAAATTATGTATGATATATACATGTGTCTGCAATATGTATCACCTAGAACAAATAAGATCTAATGAAATAATTAAATATTATAATTCCCGTACTATGATCGAAAAATGTTGTTGAATAGGCCATTCAGTACTTACCTAACTGGTTGTATTGAATTTAATTGAAATTGGGCTAGAACATATAAGTTGAATTTCCCTATATGATTCTTTTGGGTTTAATTGGCCCCATGTTCCTTCATATATATCCCAATAACTACCAAAGGATTTTCTTTGATCCAATTGTTTGCCATGACTAGGATTTACAAGTTATTTCTACTTACCTTCCAAAAATTATATGTTCACTTCATTAGGTGTACATGTTTTGAAAAATATCACACACAATTCTGATTAGAGAAAGAATGGAAATGTCATATAGATTTTGCCTTCCTAATCAATTCATTGGGAACGCTGGTCTTTCCTTAGAAAAAGAAACAACATATACTTCTCAACATGGTCATGGTTACTCACACTTTTTTCTGTAGAATTAATTATGGATAATCTATTCTGCACTACATCATAGGAGACTTATACCGATCTTTAGGAGAATGCAAGAAAGGGAAATGATTTTTCCATGGTTTTAATTTCATTTACAATGGTGGTTGGTAAAACATCTGGTGAAGAACGACACGCCTTGGGATATGAATCCCATAACCCATTTTGATCACTCCTCCTCTTACCTTATTTGGTTGCTAATAATATGTACAATATTAATGGCATTTAGTCTTTTTAGTTCAAAAGTTGGGTCTTGAAAGATGAAGATGTGAAGTGTTTATTTCTTAATTTGAGGTCTACAGTCCACATAATCCAAGGAAGAGATTTTCCTTTCATAGTATTCGTATGTATTAAAGTGACTCGACCTTATGTACCTCTACACGACCTTAGGCAATTGGGATTGTGCTGGGTGTTCTTGAAATGATAGACATGGTGGAATCCATGACCAATAATGAATAGGGATAGATACCCCTTAAGTGGTTCATTATTCAATAATGGAACAAGAAAAGAGTCAGAGGGGAATATATCGAAAGTCATCTACAGCTAAGGGTTAAAAGTAAATATAAAGATTAGTTGATGAAAGACACGATCAGTTCCAACCAATTGGAAAGCACCATAAAACCTGTATAGATGAAGTAAGTAAAAAATAAAAACACTCACCAACCACCGAAGATAAGTTGATTATACATAGGTTTTAAAAGAGGTTGGAGCACGCAGAAAATGAACTGAAAAATGCCAAAGAATGTTTGGTTCAGTTGGATAGTCGCATGGAAATCAAGACATTAGTCGTATATTTTTTATCAAAGGATGATAAAGCGCATCTAGTAGGGACTTACCAAGTCATGAACCGTTACTAAATTTGGCCAAAAGTGAATAAAGCCAAGAAATCAACATGCGATGAGGTTGGTTGTAGTATGTGATCCTTTTATCCCTTTGTGGGACCGTTTACTTTTTTATTCAGAGGTCCTGTGTTTCTTTTTTAACCTTACATGGGACTGTTTCCTTTTCTCTTATGAGAGATTTTGTTCCTTTTAATCCTTCATGGGATTGTTTCTTTCACTCCTTGCGATGTTTACTTTTATGCCTTTGCATAGGCTTATTTACCTATTTCCCCTTCCTGGGTAAGTCTTTCATCAACAGTTCTTGGTGATACAATAATTATTAATACCAGTTATTCTCTAATATCGTTAGACTTCAACCTTAGGCTTAATCAAGGTTACACCTTTAGGTTGCACTTTATTTTGTTATATGTTGTATCTGTTTAATTATATATGATTGGATTTTTTAGTTAGTAATGGATAAATATACTAACTCTATGCATTAAAATTTAAATTCTGACCAAATAAACCAAGTTTTAACTTTCCCAGAGATAATTAGGCAGTTTGCACTGATTCAAGAATGAAAAATGAATAGTAAGATAGATACCATGGAAGAAGTAATTTCCATAGTTGATTTTTGAGTGATAAAAATACATAAGAGAATCATACAAGATGAGTAATACGTGCACAACATGGAAACATGAATTGACCAAAAGGAAGTTCAGGACATATCATTCATTGTGAGAAAATTGGAATTTGCAACAATTCCCACAGTCAACTAGGCTAAACTCATGAAAGAAGCCATTATGACAACATGATTTAGACCAAGAAGTAATTGGATCACTTCGAGCTGATACAAAGGTTGGAACAAATAGAAAAGGAAATATAGAAAGCTAGGGATGTGGCTAATCTTGCTGCTATGGCCAATGTACCACTCTAAGGCACATTAGGACATCCCCTCCAATTTCCTCCTCTGAATGTTGAAAATGCCTCCAGAAATATATCTCAGGAACAATTGCATATTGATTCATCTTACCAAGTTTGCACTCCTCACGCACGCACACCAACTAAGAAACCAACCCAAGACTATACTGTCCTCAAAACCCCTTTCCCATTCCCCAAAACAACAAAATTAGCACCATCAATTATAAGAACATCCTAGTTACTTTAAACAAAAATGAATGCACTCCACAAAGTCCCGCACCCGCCTATCCAAGTCCATCTAAAAGCATCCCTAATCCTAAAGTTTAAGCACCACTCACAACACCTTTTATTCACCCATACTTACCGAGCCTTACCCTATCCCCCAGAACTTCAAGAATAATAGGAAGCGAAAAGCTTTAGAAGATTAACAGGATATATAAATAATGTGGATGAAAGAAGAGATAGCCAAGGTAAAGGAAATCAAAGGCACTCCTAAAGAAGCTAGATTTGATTATGATGATCTCTGCATGCATCCAAGACTAGACTTTCCAGAAAGCTTTAAGATTCGTATGTTTGAGACCTTCAGCGACATTGGAAACCCCACTGCCCATCAAACAAGCTACTGTGACCATATTGTAGCACTGTTAATAGGGTTGTTTAGTCACAATTTAAGTGGTGAGGCATTGGGAAGGTTCACCATTCAGGATCTTACAGAATGGACAAGTTGGAATTCCATGGACAAATGCTTTGTGGAAATATTTTCTTACAACATCGAGGTGGTCCCAGACAGATACTCTATGGATCATATCCATCAAAATACTAATGAATATTTTTGAGACTATGCCTAGCAGTAGAGAATGGAGGTGAAAAGAGTGCAACTGCCTATGCCTGAGGATGAAATAGTAGCGATTTTTTGATGGATCAAGAGCCAAAATATTATGATGTCACGACCCAAATTCTCAGATCATGAAGGAACCTACTATACCACCAGTAGGAGAATCAACCTTGTAGTCCGAAGCCAAAGCAAAGGATTACTATATCAGAAGAGAAAGCACAAGTATAATAGACAATATAAAAATGAAAAGGAAGCATAAAGAATCAACAATACCCAAAACCCAGTAAAGGTGTAATACAAAACCTATAAGTACAGAACATGGAATCAAATGTCTATTACAAATATATCT
>JBDJHY010212284.1:0-11382 GCA_039654485.1 Withania somnifera | reverse complement strand
ATAGATAATGACATAAAAATAATAACTTGGAATATTCTAATAAAACTATAAGTTAAAGGAGCTTTTAATTGTTTTAGACTAGGTGGTGTACCGAGCACCTGGTCCTACTATTTCTACTTGTTCTATCCCAGGATTTACACCCTAGCATGGGGAAATATCATTCGACTAATTAATGATAGGACTTAAGACCGACTCCTTTCGGCAGTGAGTACAGCCTTTGGCACTTCAGTCCGTCATTGTACAACAATGAATACAACTTTTTAATACTATAACATATACTGGTTTGGAGGATTATTAATACAATTCCTATGAAGACTTGGTGATACATGAGATTGAGGTGTGGGATGCCATAACCAGCCAATATTATGGCTTTTGAGGCTTGGGACGCCATGGCTTGTTGATATTTCGACTTACTGAGACTATTGATATATATGAGGTGTTGAATGCTAGATTTTGTACCTATGAGGGTGATGGTATGGGATGTGAGATTTTTAGGACGCTAGAGATTGTATGTGGTGGGCGTACCTCCATATACCCTGCCTTTAGGCTACGGCGACGCGGAGGGGGTTATAGAACGGAGAGGGCTATGCTGGGAACACTTAAGGTAGCTTTCCATGGATTCTGCCTGCTGGGACTATGGGTACCGGAGGAGAAACATACACAGGATTGGTTACTTCATGATATGTATTTACTTTTCTGTACTTGTTTTCTTCAGAGTACCCTTTATTGTATCGAAGGCCAACTGGTGAGCATGTTTACTGCGTATGCTGCATTCCTTCTGGGGGTTTTTGCAATGTTTATATGCTTATTACATTACTTTTACTACTTCTTTGTTGATATTATTGATTATTGGATAGTTTTGATTACGACGATTATTGTGCATTATATCATCTCTTCAATCTTTCTTGGTTTACTTGAGATTACTGGTATACCATCCATGTTCTCTTCCTATCCCCTTTTGACTCTTGATTTATTATTTTTATAATTCACATAGACTATTGCAAGGATACCGGGTATGTCTTCCTTCATTGCCATAAATCCTGTTATGTGATTAGCTAGTAATGACATGTTCTACCTGTTACTTGAAAGTGAGCTTGAGTTTTGCCTGATCGTCTGTAGGATTGGCCTCACGAGTAGGGATAGCCAGTTGCATAAGTCCCCCCCTTTTTATCCATTTCTTTAGTCTTTAGGGAGCCAAAGCTTGATTCCTATCTGAGTAGCCAACTTCCATGATATACTGTTTGGTTCCGTGACCCTATTTATTATCTTCCATTATTTACTATTTTTATTATTGTTATGTGACTAGTTGGCCCTTGAAGCAAACTGGGTACTAGTTCAGCAACTTGTACTCACACTACACTTTCCATGTGTAGATCCGAGTATAGGTCCAATGTGATTCACAGACTGTTGATGGTGTTGACCCTTTTGTTTTCTAAGATTCAGGGTGAGCTTGTCGTCCATCTTTGTCGTAATTCTTTTCAGTATTGGGTTGATCTCCTTGCATTTTTGGAGATACTTTGACATTAGATTTTTAATTCATATTTTGTACTTAGAGGTTTTTTATTACACTAACTATCGGGTTTTGGATAATGTCTACTCATTATTATTATGCTACATTGAGTATTTCTTTTTATTTATATTTTGTTTTATTATACTTGTGATTTCCGCTTTTATATAGTGGTCCTCCTCTTCGGCCTCAGACTACAAGGTTGGTTCTCCTACTAGTGGTATAGTGCCATCATGATTCAAGAAATCGGGTCGTGACAATAATGTGATATTTCAAAGATTATTTAAGAATCCTGCCTTGGTCCTACAAGTTTAAAGCCACAATTTTATTTTAAAAATATTTTATCCATCTCTTACAGAGTCTAACTATGACTTTTTATTAAAATGTCAATCAAATTTGGGGTCCAACACCATTAAAACTTATATTGGAGTTCATTCAATTATCTCCATTTTAGAATTAAAAACCTCCATAATTTAATGTTTTAATCATCACAAAGTTGGTATAAATTGATTAAAAATGGTTTAAAATATTACTCGATAGTTTAGACTTGATATATCTCTTTCGATCCTTTCAAAATTAAGTAAAGATTGATCTTAGTTCGTATTTTGAAAAATAGTTTGTGAAAATAAAGCTATAAAAATTGGCATGAATAGTGCCTCTCCCACAATCGCAGGACCATTTTGTAATAACCCTCAAGGTCATTAATTTTACCAGTTTTCTTTTCTAGTGGTTACATTGTGATAAACTAGGTTTTATTGCATGATTAAATTAGGAATGGTAAGGATTTTAGGCAAGTTTTAGAGAAAATCTCAATTTTGGGCTTTAAAGTGTGAACTATGGAACTTTAGAAGTCATTTGGAGTTAAAACCTCAGATCGGAAATTCATCAATTCCATCAGCTTTGGAATATGGATTTTAGTCTAGTAAGACCCTCGTTTTATGTTTTATCTCATTCATGTTGATTTTAAGTGGTGTGATGGGATAAAATTGAAGTTTTAAAAGAATGGTTGACTTTGGTCAACACTCAGAGTTTGATTGCCCATATTTAAAAAATGATGATTTCAGTTGGTTTTAGTAGGTGATTTTCAATCTAGAATAAGGTCTCTTTTATTTTTCTAGGCCCCAGGGCATTTTGGTATTTTTAGTGGTTTTAGTCAAAAATGGACCCTTAACGGATATCTGTTCAATGAGACTCGAGATTTATGTTTTGATGGTTTTGTTAAGTCCGAAACTTTGAATTTAATATTTGCATATTTGGTTTGTTTTCATGAGATTTTGAATGAATTTCAAGGGTTTATTTTGAATCTTATGTTTTCTTGCTGAATTCTTTTCAAATAGTTGTTATTATTATCATTGCGACCCTTGCATTCTTAGCATTAGACACGATTGAGGAGGATTGGGTCAGATATTCTCCACATTTGAGGGGTCAGAATTGCATTTACGTAATATTGCGGATAAGTCACTCCTATAATCACGGTCGGATTGTCGCGTTTGTGATAGTTCGGTATAGGGCAAGGACACATTCACAGGAGGCAAACGCGATCGTGGACCAATGTTATTCACCTAGCAGTTTTATTTCTTAAAACATAAAATCTTCATTTTTTTCATTCACATATACGGTTTTATACTCCAATTCAGAAAACATTACTGGAGAAAACTCTTTTTCATCAATTCCCAATCACTTTAACATGGATTTTCATCTAGAAATTGAAGTTTATTTAATAAACATGGTGGTTTTAAACATAAAATGGATATTTGAGATTTTGAATTACAAAGAATTGGATTTTCAATGAAACTTGGTATTTAGATTCTCAAGTGATGGATAACACGTTTTCACAGTAAAATTTTAGTTTCGACATTGTTGGTCTAGGGTGGATTTTTAAATAAAGCTTCTAATTATCAATATATAGGTAATAATTGGTGTATTTTTTATATATTGTGTTGGTGACTAGATTGTGCTAGTTTGGAGCCTCTATAGAAGGTCAAAGCTCATGAGTGACATTATTCGTTGCTTCTAAGGAAAGTTGAGGTTTCTTTGACCCTTTTATTAAGTGTTAATGGTTGTGTGTTAGATTCTTGTAATTGGGAAAATTGGTACATAGGGGGTGCTAGTGTCAAGCATGTCGGGCCTGAAATGAAAAATCATATGAAAATGTGACTCTGTGAAATTTTGTTGAATTATCTTCTTGGTTTGAGATTTGAGTTGCTTTGATTTGACTAATGTGATATCTTGGTGTAGAATTTTGGCATATATATGTACCTTTTGTTGGAAATGTCTTTTATTCAATTGAAATACCCTATCATGGTTTGACTATAATGGGATATTATACTATGATAATGCCTTGGGTTAGCTTTATTTGTGTTGAGCCGGAGTTGTACTGGAATTTCCCCGTGATGATTGATTGATGTTTTCATAAGTGAAATTGTGATGACCGTTAAGGCTAGATTGGTATTGAAATGATATATTTGTTAGTGATTTCATATGAGAGGTCGATACTGTTGTTTTTGTCATTTGAAATTGGCATATCTCCTTAATTTGCAGATGATACTTTGTTATATCTTGATTTTGAATATGAAACTTGAGTTGTGACTTGTGAGCAATGGAAAAGGATTTCACCAGTAGTTTGAGGCTCGATTTGAATGTCGAAATGGGTAGGTAGTGCAAATCCCTCTCTGAATGTCTAATTGGTAGGCCATCCGAGGATCATTCCAGAGGTCTAACTTATTATCCATCCTCTAAGGGCCATTCTGAAGGTTTTGGATTGAGTAGTACATCGACCTCGAGTCCCCCATGGGTCCTGAATATAACGTATATATATGTCAGCAGGTGTGTACATAGGACGAATTTGCATCGGGGCCACTTACATTACATATTTCATTTGATTTATATATTGCTTGATTGATTTGTCTATTCGATTGGTTTATTGAGATTATCTACTATTTGATAAAAGTTTAAGACTAATTGTTATTTGATAGTGATTTTTGATTAACTGGATTTTTTATGATGACTTGAGATTTCCACCAATACTTGTTGTTATGATTGAGGATATCACATGTGGTTCATAGTTGTGAGTACTGTTAATTGTTCAAACTTCATATATTCTAGTTTCTTATTGTTAGTTGGGCTGCTATATATATATAACTTTTATAGTTTATAGTATTGAGGGTTTGTTGGATGTTAGGAGCTTCCGTTTTATCTTTATATTTAGACCAACCGAGGACATTGTTGAGTACCTTTGTTATGTACTTACTCCTTACTTCTTTATACTTTCATGCAGGTATCGTGCGTTGGACTTCTTGATTTCCTATACATATTCAGATCAGGAGACACTCTGAGATTATCTAAGCTAGATGCCCGTCTTATTCGCATGTCGAGGATTTCTTTTTTCTTTTACTTGGATTGTGTCTTTACTTATTAAAGACCTTTGAGATTCAAAATTTTTTTATTAACTCTTAGTTAGATGCTTGTACAGTGGTAACTAGGCTTTGGGAGGATATATATATTGACTTTTTGCTTTAGTAGTTAGTTTTTATTATTTACTTTCGCATATATTTTTGTTTCTGCTTGTTTATTGTTAGATTGGTCGACCTATCATGGTGAGAAGATAGGTGCCATCATGACTGATCTTCATTACATGAAAATTTGGTATCAGAACACTAGGTTTATAGGTCCTACTTTACACAAGCAAGTTTAGTAAAGTCTCGCGGATTGGTGTAGAGACATCCGTTACTTATCCTCGAGAGGATATGGAACTCTAAGAAAACATCTCCTTAGTCATTTATTCTTGTCTACAGTGGTTGATTCATGTGTGTTGTGTTCTTATATGTTTTTGTTCGATAGATGGTGAGGACCATAGCTACAGATGATCATGTTATTCTAGTGCTTGCTACCCAAGGTAGAGACAGGGGCAAGGCCAAAGCAAGAGGTAGGGATAGAGAAGCAGCCATAGTTAGAGTATGTGCCAAAGAATCCTACCCCTAAGAGAGAGATTGAGAGAGATAAGGAGAAGGTACTTACGAGTAAGTGGCAGCTCACTATTATAGGACACACTTCTCAGAGTTCTAGGGGGTGTTGGAGAGTATGCAAAGGGAGGTATGCCATATGGTTTGCAGACCTGAGAAGGGGAGGAGACCCCATAGAAAGAGCTATTCTTATGGTTCATGATCCGATGGGCTATCCAAAATCATATCAAGTTTAGGTGGGTCAACCACCAACAGTTCAGGTTTTGATGGAGATCCCGCTAGTAGTTCGAGGATAGGTGGGACAACCACCTTTTTACCATAGAGTTTATGGCATGCTGATTCTGGGGGTCTAGAATATAGGTGCAGAACGTAGGTATAAGAAGTTTGAAAGATGGACCAACCACAGTTTCAGGGTGACTAGGATGAGGATCCTTATGAGTTCTTGACTACTTTTCATGAGCTACTTCAGAGTGTCGGATCAGTTCAGACCTGTCGAGTAGATTATTCTGTATTGCATTTTTGTGAGCTAGCTAGACATTTGTGGCACATCCTTGTGGATTCTAGGTAAACTAGGTCCCCTCCCATAACTTGGGAGATATTTGATAGGGCCTTCATTGATCGATATGCGCCTTGCATTGTGAGAGACAGAATTCGGTGTCAGTTCAATGAATTATCCCATGAGTTTATTTTTTTGCAGAGTATGAGTCCTACTGCTACACCTTGTCCATATATGATTTAGTCATCTTTTCAGATGATAGAAAAGATTGCTAAATGCATAATAGGGTTGACCTTTCCTATTTGTTCCATGGAATTCATGGACTCCCAGTTAGAGGGATCCACCATTCATAATGTCATTTAGATAGCCAAGGGTCACGAGAAATTAAGGAGACATTAGTTTAGAAAGAGTAGGGGAAATAGGCCCCGTCCATCCGGGCAGTTTTTGGGTGCCTCATCTGAAGGTAGAGGTTTATTTTAGCGGTAGCCATTTCCATCACTGTGGTCCATTTCAAGAAGACTTATAGATATGTGGAACTATCCAAATAGTTTAGTGCATTCAGTCTAATAGAGAGTTCACATGGGTCTCATAAGAGTTTTTCGGGCTGGGGTGGAAATTCGGGCTCTTAGAGTTCATCATATTATCATATAGTTCTTAGATTATTTTATGGTTTTTGTGATCTGGGCCAGTTGCATAGGTTATGTCCCCAGCATATGTAGTTAGAGTCTTAGTAGACTTCTCAGGCTTCCATCTTCCAGCTAGGGCACCTGCACCTCCAGTCAGAGATAGGGATGTATAGGCAGGTAAAGGTGCATAGCTGGTTAGAGGTGCACATATTTCTAGGAGAGGTTTGGTCCATTCTACATTCCATCCCATTATTGGGTGCACTTAGTGTTATGTTTTCCCAGGGAGGCCCAAGGCAGAGTCATCCAATATAGTAATCACAGGTATTATCCCAGTTTACTATCACTCTATATCTGTATTACTATATCCGAGGTTTACTCATTCCTATGTGTCTATATATTTTTTGTGGGTTTTGATATGTTATATGGTGCTTTGTCTATACCCCTTTAGTGTCTACTCTCGTGGTGATTCCTTAGTGGTAGATCAGGTGTACCGATCCTTCCTTATTTCCTTGTTAGGGTATGAGACTTGGATAGACTTGATTTTGCTTGATATGATCAATTTTGATGTTATTCTGGACATGGTTTGGCTTGTCGGTATCATGCTTTCTTGGATTGCCATGCTAAGACTATTACCTTGTGTATGCTTGGTGTTTTTAGGATAGGGTGGAAAGGTACGAGTAGATCGTATTCTTTAAGGGCTATATCTTTCCTTTAGGCTTGGAAGTTAGTTGAGAAGGGGTGTTTATCTTTTTTGGCTTTTGTGAGGGATGTTAGTGTTGACACCTCTTCCATAGAGTTGGTCCCTATGGTTAGAGAGTTGATGTATTTATGACTAGCATTCCTGATATTCCTCCTGAAAGAGCTATAGATTTTGGCATTGATTTGGATCTAAACACTAAGCCTATTTTTTATACCTCCTTACCGCATGGATCCTATTGAGTTGAATACACCATGAGTTCTTGGTCCGTACCAAAATGGAATACACTATGCATCAACTACATGAATACAATAGGGGTATTACAAGAACGAGGTAGATCATGTTAGAAATTTAAGGGTTGTGCTTTAGAGATTTCAATATTAGAAGTTAGATGCTAAACTCTTAAAGTGTGTTTTTTAGCTGAGTTATGTGGCATTCTTAGGGCATATGATGTCCAAAGAGTGTACTATTATTGATCCAGCCAAGATTGCGGCTGTGCATGTTAGGCTAAGGCCTACCTTGCTAAATAAGATTCAGAGTTTTTTTTTTCTTTAGTGGGGTATCATAGGAGGTTTGGGAAGGGTTTTTCTTCAATTGAATGTCCATTAACTAGATTAACTCAGAAAAATATGAATTTTCAGTGGTTAGATAAGTGTTAGGAGAACTTTTAAAATATCAATCGTTATTCACTTCTGATCCTATTTTGACCTTGTCGTGGATGGTGAAGCACTCAACATGTATTAGGTAGAGTATTGATGAAAAATGGTAAGGTGGTGGCCTATGCTTCGAGGTAGTTGAAGGTGTATGAGAAGAACTACCCTACTCATGATTTGGTGTTGGCTACGATTGTTATTGTGTTGAAGTTTCGGAGACATTATCTTTATCAGGTGAATTATGAGGTGTTCACTGATTACAGGAGCCTTCAATATATCTTCAGCCAAAAGGATCTTAATTTGAAGCAGCGTCGGTGGTATTGCTAAAGGACGGTGACATTACTATATTGTATCATCTAGGCATGGCTAATATGGTAGAGGATATTGGTAGTAGGAAGTCCTTGAATATGCATAATTTGACTTCTATTCGTGATAAGGAGAAGCTTTTGGCTAGAGACATTCAGATTCTAGACAATAGTTTGGTTAGGCTACCTGTTTTGGAAGATGTAGGGTTATCACATGTTGTAGGCTAGCTCTTCATTGATGGGCCAAATTTTTGCCACATAGTTTAATGATGCTAAATTCAAGGTTGTATGTGATAAGGTGTTGCAGGGTGAGGCCAAGTTGGCTGTATTGGATTCTTAGGGTGTTCTGAGGATTGGAGATTGGATTTGTGTTCCTAAGTTCGGTGACTTATTTATATTGATATTGGAAGAAGCCCAAATTTGAGGTATTCTATTTATCCAGGGGAAGCGAAGATGTATCATAATCTCAGTCAACATTAATAGTGGTGCAGTATCATGAAAGATATTGTAGATTTCATTACTAGGTGCTTGAACTGTCACCCGGTGAAGTTTGAGTACCAGAGGCAAGGAGGTATATCACAGAGGATTGGCCATTCCTGAGTGGAAATGGGAAAGGATAGCCATGGATTTCATTGTTGGGTTGCCTAGCACTTCAGGTGGTTTTGACTCCATATTGGTGATTGTTCATCGATTGACTAAGCCTTCCCATTTCATTCCAGTTAAGGTGAAGTAAAGTACATAGGGGTTAATTTTAGATTTGTATCAGTCAGATTATTAGATTGCATGGGGTTCCCATACCTATTATATCTAATCGATGTACTTATATCACTTCACACTTTTGGAGTACTATGCAACATGATATGAGTACACAGCTAGATATGAGCATATCTTTTCATCCTAAAACCAATGGCCAGCCTAAATGGTTAATGGGACCGATTCCAAGCACTTGCATATATATTGCAGGCATGCATTATCATTTGAGTATTCAGATAACACCTTTTGAGGCATTCTGTTGTAGGCGATGTAGATTCCCATTAGGTGGTTTTATACTTCTGAGGAAAGACCGTTGGGTATGGATTTCTTGCAATACTCTATGGAGGGTATTAGATTGATTCAGACTCGACTGCTTATGACTATGAGTAGGAAGAAGAGCTATGTTGATAAGAGGGTTAGAGCTATGGAATTCACGGAGGGAGAACGGGTGTGGTTTAAGGTGTCACCCATGAAGGTTTTTATGCATTTTAGGAATAAACAGAAGCTTATTCCTCATTTTTTTGGTCCTTTTTAGATTTTAGAGTAGAAGGAAGATGTGGCTTACAAGTTAGCGTTGCCACTTAGTTTGTCTGTAGTTCATGCAGTCTTTTATGTTTCTATGCTTCAAAAGTATATGCTCGATGAGTCTCTTGAGATAGCTGCCATTTTGGATAGACAAGTTTGGAGGCTAGGGACTAAAAAGATACCTTTAGTGAAGGTACAGTAAAGGCACTAGCCTTTCAAGGAGGCTATTTGGGAAATCGAGTCTGATACTTATAAGAAGTACCCTCGATTTATTCTTGAGGTACTTCTTCTTTCTTATATTTGAGGATGGGCATAGCTTTTAGTGGTCGATGATGTAATGACCCTAATGGTTGTTTTTTCTATTTTTTTGTAAATTTTACCATTTTTCCATTTCTCATAGTTTCATTATGATAAGTTAAGTTTGGTTTCATAGTCGATTCGAAAATAATAAGGATTTTGGGCAAGTTTTAGAGAAAATCTCATTTTTGAGCTTTAAAGTGTGAAATGTGAAACTTTAGAGGTTATTTAGAGTTCGTGACTTCATATCGGAAACCTATCAGTTCCATCAGCTTTAAAATGTATTTTTTATATAAATGGACCCTTTTTCTATTTTGGCTCATTTGAGTTGATTTTGAGTTGTTTGACAAGATAAAGTTGAAGTTTGAAAGAAATGGTTGACTTTATCAACATTCGGAGTTAGAGTGCCCTAATTTTGAAATTTGATAATTCGTAGTTTCTGGTCTAGAATGAGGTCTCTTTTATTTTTCGTAGGCTCCCAGGGGAATTTAGGTTTTTTTTTGTGCTTTTAGTTAAAAATGGACTCTTAATGGATATTGAGTCAAGGATCATTGCGATTGCAATAGTTCGGGGCTGGGTAAGGTTGGGTTTGTAAGAGGTAGCCGAACCGGTGCTATTCACCTGGTAGTTTATGTCTTAAAAATGATCTCTTCACTTTTTTCATGCAAATACATTATTTTATACCCTATTTTTCCAAATATTATTGGAGAAATTCGAAGCTATCAACTGGGTAACGATTCTTAACTCTTTTTCGTCAATTCCAAATTATTTTAACATGGATCTTCACTTAGAAATTAAGGGTTTTTGAATATATTGGTGGTTTAAACATAAACCTGGAAAATGGAAATTTTAGATTTGAGATTTTGAATTAAAATATGGAATTGGTTTTCAGTAAAACTTAATATTTAGACTCCATCAAGTAATGGGTAACATTTTAGAATAAAATTCTGGTTTCGACTTTGTGGATCTATGGTGGATTTTTGAGTAAGGCTTCGAATTATAGATATATATGTATTGATTATTTTATTTTCTTTTATGTATTGTGTTTGTGATTAGATTGTGCTCTTTTGAAGGCTTTACGAAAGGACAAGCTCACGAGTGACATTATTCTTTACTTCTAAGGCAAGTTGAGGTTTTTTTGATCTTTTTATAGTATCAACGATTATGTGTTAGATTGTTGTAATTTGAAGAAATGGTCATATTGTGTGTTAGAGCATATATCAGAACACTTTATAATAAGACCATATGACCTCAACTTGCCTTGAAAATGAAGAACAATAGTCACTTGTGAGCTTTTTCCTTCCGCAACACCTCCAAACGCGCAAGGTGTAGTCACAAATACAATGCACACAAGAAATACAATTAGGACCCATATTTTAATATTTCAAAACTTTATTCAAAATTTCACCCCGAACCACATTGCTGAAATTGAAAGTTTATTGAGAAAATACGTTACCCATCACTTGGGGAATCTAAATATTAAGTTTAAGAGAATACTAAATCCATTTAGTAATCCAAAAACTCAATTTTTTATTTTTTCGGTTTCATGATTGAACCACCA
>JBDJHY010212273.1:0-11382 GCA_039654485.1 Withania somnifera | reverse complement strand
TAGCCTCTGGAAGTATGTGGAAAAACCAAAATGAAGTCCATAGTCACATGCTCCCACTTTGAGATAGTAATAGTGAGTCTCTTTCATCAACCCACTTGGATGTTGGTGCTCGAACATAACATGCTAGCAGTTTAAACACTGAGAAACATACTCCAAAGTATCCCTCTTCATCCCACTCTACCAATACAACTAAAGAAGATAATGGTAGATCTTAGCTGCACCGAATGAATCAACTCAAGTGAATAAAATCATCAACCCGCGGCACACAAATTTGACCATTATATCTAAGAATCCTATCTTAATCAATAAAGCCCTGCTGGACTCACCAGACAACACTTGCTTATAAAGCGTACACAAAAGATGATCCTTAAACTAATGATGTCGAACCTGATCAAGTAGAGAAGATTGACCCTCAACACAAAACAAAACCCTCTTGGGGTCCCTCAAATACAATCTAATAAATTGGTTAGCCAAAGCTTGGATGTCTAAGGCCAACGGTCTCTCCAAAATTGACAAGGCTACTAAGCTACCCATACTGGCTGCCTACCGACTCAAGGCATCCACTACCATATTTTCATTGCTCTAATATGATATTCCTTCAATAGCTCAATTCATATCCACTGCCTCGAATTGAGCTCTCAATGGCTCTTAATGTACTGAAGGCTACAACGATCAGTATATATCTCACACGAAATACCATAAAAACAATGCCTCTATATCTTAACCACAAATAACATCACCTCCAACTCTAAGTCATGAGTAGGGTAGTTACACTTATGAACCTTTAGCTACCTCGATGCATATGCAATAACTCACCTCTACTGCATCATATCACACCCTAAGCAAACACTCGATGTATCACAATATATAGAAAACCTTTGACCCACGATAGGCAAAGGAGAAACCGTCACTGAAGTCAATAAATTCTTATGTCTCAGAAAACTCACCTCACACTCCTCGAACCACAAAAAAAAACCTCCTTCCTAGTAAGTCTGGTCAAGGTGCAACTCTTAATAAAAAACACCTCGACAAACCACCGATAGTGACCTACTAACCTAACAAAGATCCGAACCTAGAAGGAGATGCCATTATCGGCCAATCATGCATTGCTTAAATCTTTTATGGGTCAACCATAATCTCATCCTTAGACATCACGTGTCCTAGGAATTCTATAGAACCCAACCAAAACTTGCACTTAGACAACCTAGAATAAAGACAACGATCTCTCAACATCTAAAGCACAGTCCTCAAATAATGCTCATGCTTTCCTCTACTCTGCAAGTATACTAGAATGTTGTTGATGAAAAAAATAATGAGCGAGTCCAAGAAGAGCTTAAGCACACTTTACATCACGTCAATAAATGTTCCAGGGGTATTTGTCAGCCCAAAAAACATGGCCAGAAGTTCATAATATCCATATTGAGTCTTAAATTGTCTTTAGGATGTCCTCTACCCAAATCCTCAACTAATGGCATCCTGACCTCAAGTTAATCTTAGAGAACACTATTGCGCCCTGAAGCTAGTAGAACAAATCATCAATCCTCGCCATCGATGCCTATTCTTAACTTTCACCTAATTAAGCTACTGATAATCTATACATATCTGCATTGTACCACACTTATTCTTAAAAAAAAATTGGAGAGCTCCATAGAGATGCTCAGATGAATAAACCCTTATCTAGTAGATCTTAGAGCTGGGCCTTCATCTTACTCAACTCGGATGGATCCATGTGATAAGGAGTAATTGAATTGGGCCTGGTGCCCAGCTCCAGCTCAATCAAGTTGAAGGTCAGGTAGATCAATAAGGAAGACCTATAAAACTCAAAAATAATAGAAACAGACTAAGGTGTAGGAGTGTTGCCTCAAATATTGTGAAGGTAATATAAATAAGCCAGACATTCTCTCGCTACTAACCTCATTGCCTAAATGTAGGAGATGTCCCCTGTCAGTGCCCGACTAACAAAACCCTACACATAACTAGGGGTACACAATGCATGATTAAGGTAATGGCCTTGGCATAGCAATCTAAAACCACATGGTTATGGGATAACCATTCCATGCCCAGTATAATGTCAAATCTACCATAACTAATAACAATAGGTCACCCAAGTATCCAATACCCTAAAAAAAACCAAACAAAACCTCAATACTCAATCCACTACTAAGGAGTCTCCTACCAAGGTAGCAACAAATACAGGCACAGATAACAACTCACTAGCTAATCCTAAGAAAGGTACAAAGTATCACGACACATAAAAACAAGTGGAACTAGGATCAAATAGGGTGAGGCCAATTTAGAACAAATAAAAATTATACCTGTGATAAAAATATCTGAGGCCTTCACTTCTACCCTATATAGCATAGTATTTAATTAGAGCCCACCACCTGATCGACCAATAACATGACCTCTAGAACCATCTCGCTGGCCTCCACTATGGGAACCACCACCCTGTGCCCTACCTCTAGCATGTTGTGTCACTAATCTCAAAGTCTGAATATACTGAGGAAACGTCTTAAGAATACCCCTCTGAGGGCACTCTCTGGCATAGTTTCCAATCATCCTACACTCGAGACATGGCCCTGACGTCCCACTTAATTGAGAACCATGACTAAAACCTGATTGACCACACAAGCCTGAAGATCCAGAACCTCTAAAAGACTACCCAAAAAATGGCACACTGAAATCCTGAGGACTTTGCTCTGAAATATAAAGAGATGTATCTACTGACATACTAGTCTGTCCCTAAGAAGACTATTTCTAAGAGTACCCTTGGCCCTCTAAATGGAACCCATTTAAACTACGTTAATTCTTCTTCCTCTTCTCATTGCGATGACGCGACTCACAAAATAGGGACTCCATGGACTGAGCATGGTCAACCATTGTCTAAAAAGAGAGGCCATAAAAAATGAACAATACTACTGCCTTCTAGAACCTAGCCCTCAACCCATTAGTAGACCTTCAAACCCTCTCTATCTCTGGGGGAATAAATTGACCGTATACATTGACAATTGGTGGAATATGGCCTTGTACTTGGCAACCAACATTAATCCCTATGTAAGATGTCTGAATTCCTCTCTCCAACTAACCTCAATTATCCCAGGACATGAACTTCCTCATGAACACCTCATAGAACTTCGTCCAAGTCAACTAGGGAAATATTGTTAGTCTGAAAGTATTAAAAAGCCTCCACCACTACTTTGTCACACCATGTATTTGGAAGGTTGTGTAGGAGACTTCATTCGGAGGAACCTATTCAGGAGTTTTTACTCAGACTCTGTCATAGCTATCTATAGTTCCATAATAGGAGAAATAAATGAGATGCATACCATCTGAGTAGGAATAGGGGTTGTTGTTGTCTGAACTGGAGGAGGAGTCACAGCTGCAGACTGCACTCCCAAACTGGATGAACCCAAGGACACCCCTGGGCAAATCTCTGGGGTCCGTCCATCAAAAGACCACCAAAAGCACTGAGTAAATACCAAAGTAGAGCCCAAACATCCAGTGTGGGCGCTGGAGCTGGAACAGATGCTATAGGCACTAGCAGGGTCTTAGAAGTCAGAATTAGAACCGTAAACCCTATGGGTAAAGTAGTATTTCCCTATGCTGAATTATGAGACACTACAGTGGAGGTCTCATTATCACCTAAAGGCATCGACTACATGCATGACGTCTTTGGAAGAATGAAGACACCAAATGAGATTTACCAAAAAATTTTAAGGACACATGCAAAATATAGGATCCGAAAAGAGGTTCAAGTTTCTAAATTACCACCATAGCCTCTCGAAGATAGGTTACAGACATCTCTTCACTGATCTACATGACTCTATTAGACATCGGCACTGTATACTGATACCAGTAGAAATTTGGATCTAATATCAAGCTTTCATAACCCGTTTCTCACATCATGATGTCACCTACTATCCCACCAGTAAGAGAACCAACCATGTAACCTAGAGCCATAAGTGATAGCTTACTATTGTAAATACAGACACACACAAGCATAATAAGTAGAAGCAGAAGGAGAAGAGATGAAATAAGAGAAAAACATAACATAAATAGAGTCAACAAACCTCCCGAGACCTGGTATCAGTACATACAGATCCACTAAAAGTACAAAGTACAAGGTTTATGTTAATAAATACAAGGCCCATCTCTGAAAGTACAAAAAAGACAAAACACATAATCTAATGAAATGTAGGATAGGTTGGACCTCCCAAGATCACCTGAATCCCAAAAAGCGACAGTGAGGAGTCATGAACAACACAATCAGTGGTAGGTACTAGTACTCAGCTCTGCACCAGGGAGATATAAGGGTAGTATAAGTACAAGTCACTAAAGCAACAAGTACCTTGTAGATCCGAGTTCCCACTTGGCACATAATGAGTATAACACAGTAAATAATAGGAATATAAGGAAATCAAGAGAAGAAACTAATACAACACAAGAAGCTAGCCACGTAGAAAGGAAGTAAGAAAGCCAATAATATAGAGACTGCTAGCAAAATCACAGAGTAGGAACTCAGGTAAGAATTGAAGGACATATCCGGGATCCTTGCAGAAGTATAACAATAATAAATGAAAAGTAGAAAAATATAGATAGAAAAGGAGACTAGGGGAAATGGGAGGTGTACCATTAATCTCAAGATATAGAAGGGAATAGAAACATTCACAAATAAGCCCACAAGGTAAGTATGACAAGTAAGTAGAGATACAAATGACACTCATTTTATATAAAATAGTAAAAATATATAAAATCATTCCAAGCCCCTATAAGAATAGGAGAGTACACACAAATCAGCTCACCCATCTGGTGTCCCATACCACCAGAAAGTCTATCTAGAAAACAAGTGTGATAAAGTAAACACAGATTTAATGATGCCACAGTACCTATATGCTCTCCTCCTCTAGTACCCATCGGTCCAGTAGGCAGGATCCATGGAAGGGCTTTTAATGTCTTCACTCCACTACAGACCCCTCTTTTGGTGTGTCCATATTCAGAATGGCAGAGTCTATAAAGGTATGCAAACTACTTACAAAAATGACTAGCATCACAAAAAGCCTCACATATCAATATCATAATGCCTTGGATAGGCTCACATCATGGATACCAATTCCTTAATGCAAGAAGTATCACTGTACAATAAATATCGGTAACTCAATGTCCCAAATATCAATACCTCAAGGAAGCAAGGTCCCAAACTAGTAAGCTTAAAGTGGTAAAAAAAGGTCCTATCACTGCCAAAATAAAGTTGGACTCAAGTACCAATAGTAATAGTAAATGACAATACCCAGTGCCAGGGTACGAACTTGATCTAAAATAAGTGAAAAAACCTAGTGAAAAGTGACCGAAACACTGTCGAGGCTAAAAAAGTATAAAATTCACTTATGTTATTATTAATTATTAGCCGTATTTATACCAATTTTAGTCTAATTATCCATTAATATGAGAAAATTGGCCTATGCAACCAAACAATGTCAGAATAAGGTAATAATAGGCCCTCGGCCACAATGCACACTCTAGGAAGCTGAACCTCATAGCGCTACACTGTATGAATGCATATACACAAGTAATATGTATAGCTACCCTACACCAGCTCAGTCTAATCTACCTCTAGCTGCACACAATAGCCAGCCCAAACCTAAGGGAAAAAGCCAAATCTAACCCACGTATCAACGTTTTACTACCTTTAGAGTCATCCTACAACCATCACAAGGCCAATACTAGGTCAATGATATCGTATTATACCGAGTGCTTTTAGAAGGAAGAAGATGAAGAAAAATATAACAATTGGTCAAGGTCATAATATTGACCTCATAATCCCAACCCATGGATGCTATTTTGCATTACATAGGCTATGTCCACAGAGTAAGTCCAAGGATCCTACCTTTCGTTTAGTAAATACCACACTGCAGCATACGAAGATCAGCTCATCTGATGTGAAACATCCTCGAAAGGCCTCAAAACTTATAAAATACAAATCTATATGTAAATACGAATCTAACATTATAAATTATAATAAATTCTAAAAATGGGATGAAAATCAAGCCTAAAATAAGCACATGGGACCCGCTAACGAACACAGAAACAAACCTCACCAAGGATTTCTAGGAAATACCAGGAACTCATGCTCCAAAAAAAGCATAATTCGAGTAATAATTAGGTGTCAAAATACCCGAAGATGAATATGGAAATGTTAAAAAACTTACATAATTTACAATATTTAAATGGCAGAATTACAAACCAAAAGTACGGAAATGAGATGACTACAGAGTAAAATATAGACCAAACAATCAGCTGAAATCGAGGAATTCACAAGAGATTACCAATCTTGATCAAAGGATACCAATGGTGTAAACTTATGCCATTTCCATAAAAACCACAAAGGAAAAAAAGAACTTACCAAGGATGGAGGAAACCAAGAATAAACTCCAAGATACTTCAACTATACTTTAGTATCAACTTCCATAAGTTTTCTCAAGGTTAGAGAGAAGACAGAGTGAGAAATATGTGAGATTTATGACTGGAAAATCGAGGAAATAAGAAATATATACAGCCAGGTAACTTGTCTTTACAATTATATGGCAGTGTTACAAGATCGTGAAGCTGGAAGTTTTTGGTCATCATGATCATGATGGTCAAGCTTGCGATTGTGAAGAGTGAAGAAGTTGATGGTCACAATCACCTAGAGGGGAAAGGTAGACCTTCACGATCACATGCCATCTCTTTGCAATCACGATGAACAACAATGGCTTACACTACCTGCTATTTTTAAAAGCAAACCAACCATTTCTATAAGGCTCAAAACACGATATAAATTTTTTCAGAGTCTGACTTATGTAAAAAAGATATGCAAACATTCCTAAAATTACGTTAAGACTCAATGGAGCAGTTAAAATATGAATACAAGGTCATTTCGGAGAAATGTTGACCAAGTCAAACCTTAAGCCAAATTACCTAAAATACCTTACAATTACACCGGCTCCAGGGAAGCAATGCAACACTCTTTCTAACCTAACTTGGTATATCAGAGTTGATGGTATAGTCGTATTTCCAATTCGATACTCCAAACATTGAATGTTGACCAAAGTCAAACATTCAACTACCAACCAATTATTATCTCATCAAACAAGATAAACAACACCAAAAGATCCTAAACCCAGACCAACAACCCACCTAGACCAAAATCCATATTCTAAAGCTAATAGAAATGTCATAATTCTATTATAATCTCATCTTGAAGGAATGCTGACTAAAGCCAATGAGTATCTAAGTTCAGATATAATGTGGGATAAGTGAAATAAATATCAGCCAAACCTTTAGGGAGAGGGACAACCAGTCCCAATAAGTCATAAATAACCTAGGGAAGCTACAAAAGTGCTCTAGAATACATATAAAAGCATAAAATACAGAAATGATCATAAGGGTCTTTAAAAGAATACCTTAGATTTCTGGTGTAATAATTGAAGCTAGAGATAACTCAGATGCCACATAATATGGTCTCTGAACCTTAGGTAACTACTGAACTAGTACACGCTCAGCCTAATTTTTTAAGCTCTGATTGGAAAAGAAGCACCAACTAGTGATGTTGTAATGACCCTTATAGTTATTTTCATAATTACAAATTTTCTTGCATTCTAAAGCTTTTTTAGAGTGTCCCTAAGTCATTTATGATTTATTGGAATTGGTGATTCGGTTCCCGAGTCATTTATTTGGTTGCTAGGTCTGTTTCCCTATTTTGAGCCTTTTATGTTGAAATCATCGACTGTAGTGAAAAAGAACTTAGAATCAAATTCAAACAATTCTACTAACTCTATAATATGGATTTTGGTCTATATAGACTCTTGGTTTGAGTCTAGGAGCTTTGGTTTTGAGTTTGTACAAAATTGTGTGTTTTATATGTTTTATGGTTTATAAGTGGAGCTTGAGTAGTCATTTTGTGATTCGAGACTAAAATTGAAAATACAATTGTGCCATTAGCTTTAAAATATTGAGTTTAGGTAAGGTGAGTTGTTCGTTCAGACTTCTAGACAATTAGGCTCATTTCGATTACCTAGTTGGAAAATAGGGTATTTTAGAATAGAGCTGAGTTTGGTCAATATTTTATCAAAATAACCTCAAATCAAATTTTTGTCTACAATTTTAAGTCAATAATATCATTTTTATACATATCGTATATTTGGTTTGTGTTCATTGGATTTTGAACACATTTCGAGCCTTGTTCCAGAGTTTGGTTTTTAGTTGAAATTACTGGCTATCAGTTATCATATGGTTCCTATCATACTCTTCTACATGATCGCATTGTGTTTCCATGTGATCAGGATGTAGTCTTTTCTTTTCTTTCGCGATTGCGGCAAGTGAGCCACACGATCACGATGGTCATGTTTACTATGGCTCATGATCATGAGTATGACCTATGAGATCACGTAGAGTTAGCTTCCAGCTGGCATAAATAGATTAGAAACTTAATTTTCATCTTTGTTCTTCCACTTTCCACTTTAAAACATTCAAAAACCTCAATTAAAATTCATTGGTCTTTGCATGTCTATTGAGTGATGTTGAAAACTTGATTTCTTAGATCCTTCATCAATTATTGGCAAGTTTATACTTTAATTAATTCAAATTTCACCCAACTCTATCAAAGTTGGCCCTTCACTTTATTTCATTGTTTCAAGCTAATTTCTTGCTCGTTTAACTCCAAATTTTTGGTATAAGTTCCCTATGATGTGGAGAATATTTTTATACCATTTGTTCAGAGTTTCGGGTTCATAGGCCTTAGGCTCATTTCAATCCATATTTTAACCCCATCTATTTTCATAGAATTATGGGTATCATTTGAATCATATACCACGTGGAGAATATTTTTATACTAGTTGCATGATTGTTAGATATCGTTTACATAATTTTAGAGATTTTGAGCAGTCCAAGGACCTCTATGCTATATTGGTGAGCTTGTCTATGAAGGAAAAGTAGGCTACGACTTACGATCTTAGACTATATTTGGGGAATAATTGTGGTATACATTTTTGGTTGGGATTTATAAGTGGGATCCCATGGCCCTGTCTGCTCCTCGACACTTCTTAGATATGTATTGTTGTTGAATTTGCAATGATAGTTATCCTATGGCCCTGAGTGGTTTTGGTTGACTATGGAACATAGATGGTGGGTTATTGGGAATGTCCATGACCCCGGACATCGACTTGTCTGGTTATGCTTGTTTAGATATTAACCTTGTGCAGGGCCGTAGGACTTTCCTGAGATATCATTTGTAGTTAAGCATATTATCATGAAAACTCATTTTGTGCATTTGTTTATACTATATTATAGACAAGAGCCCGATGTAATTAATTCTGAAACCTTGCATGGCCTTGTAGTCTTATTTTTGTACTATAAGATAATATGAGCATTTTTGAGATATTTTACCGTTTTGATGACAAATGAGATAAAATTGATATAACTACTATTTTGAGATATTAGTAGACTCGGTGAAGCCAGAATGCTAGATATTGATTATTTATATTAATTTGGTCTCGATGATGCACAAGTAACCTAGATTTATTATTTATATCAGATTTAGTCTCCGGGAAGCTTGATGCTCTATTTTGAGGCTTTAGTGATTTAGAACTAGGAAAGCCTAGGCATTTATTCAGGCACTGATATTATGAGATTGCAATTTAGATTCAAATGATTATTGAGATAGTATGTGGGGAGGTCCTCCATGGACCCTTCTAGCCTGACACTAGCATGCATATGACTGGGAAGGGGTATATAATATGATCTTTGGATATAAGGGGAAGTCCTTCCATAGGTATTCTAACTGACGAACCTACAAGTACCGGAGGGTAGCATACACGGTTATATTTTATATGTACCAGTACCATATATTTTCATTTTTGTGTTACTTTCTTGTTTCTTATATGTACCTTCTGGTCATATGGGAGGCTAGTGGGTGAGTTTTGCTTGTTTGTATCTCTCAGCATTATGGGTTGTCATGGAGATTTTCTCTTAATTATTACTGTTCTTCTTTAATGTTATGGGGTAGATTTATATCTATTGGACTACCTATCATGTTCCCCTTATCGACATGCTCGTTGTTGCTAGTCTTTCTCTCTTTTTTGTTATTTGAGGTGTCATGACCTAATTTCGCGGATCATGATGGAACCTACTATACCACTAGTAGGAAAACCAACCCCGTAGGCTGTAGCCAAAACAGAGGACTACTATATCAAATGCAGAAAGAAAAAGCTTAAAATAGCAGTATATAAGTGAATAAACGAAAGTAATAGATTCAAAATAATATGCCTAAAACCCAGTATTGCTTTCATACAAAACACTAACTATAGAAAAGAAATCAAAATGTTTAATACAAATGTATCTTCAAAAATACATAAAGATCAAAAAAAAATGTTAATGCTAAAGAGAATAAGGTAAAGCTGGATTCCAAGCTTACCCTGAATCTCTTAAGTAAAATGTAGTCTGCATGAACAGCAATCTGTAATCACTGTGGGCACCTGTATGCGAATCTACTCATGTACAAGTGTAGTATGAATAAATGCTTTCACGACAACCCGTACCCAGTATGCTTCGAGGGCCCACTAAGCACATAACAATAATAAAATCATTAAATAACGAAATACAATAAATGGTGGTCACAGAAAAAAATAGTTTAACTAGGAAAGCTAGCTACTCAACTAAGAATCAAGAACAAGTAGACATATATCGCTAACAAATCATATAATAGGATCTCAGGCAATGAAGGAAACATACGTAGAATCCTTACAATAGTAAATAAATAATAATACAGTAAATCAAGAATCAAAAGAAGATAGGAGAAGATAGGAGAAGAACATGGATGGTAAACCGGTAACCTCAAGTATAAGGGAAAATTTTGATAAGGGAGTACCACACACAATAACCCATCTAAGAAACATGCCTCAGCAGTACACTACCTTAACTACACAGTAAAGCAACAATATAATACATAAGCTAAACACAAAAGTCACGCTCACAGTAGGCCTTACATCTCAGCTAGGGTCTACTGAAGAAAACAAGTGCGTAAAAGTAAATACAAACACATGAATTAACCAGTCCTGTGTACGCTTCTCTTCCAGCACCCATAAGTATAGTAGGTAGAATCCATGGAAGGCTACCCTAAATATTCTTGGTATATCTTTCCTCTGTCCTATACCCCTCCATATTGTATGGAACCCAGAGGTAGACGGAGGTACACTCATTACGTACAATCTCTAATGTCATCAGAAACTCATATCCTAAATCACAGAGCCGCAACGGTCTCAATTCTGGCATCCAGTGCCTCATATTAAAAATATCATCAAGCCATACTCGAAAAGTCAGGGCGTACAACACCTCAATATAACTGTATCA
>JBDJHY010212233.1:0-11382 GCA_039654485.1 Withania somnifera | reverse complement strand
AGCGATACAAAAAAATTGATATAAATATCATTACTATTTTAGGATATGCATGTTGGGTTACAAGGGCCTATACCTACCCGCAATGCTAATACTCCTCCAATAATAAAAAAAAATATCATTACTATTTCTATTCACTTTTGATTGTTCCATGACTACTGAAATTTTTCTTTTCGAAAAATCACTAATCAAGCTAAAACATCTATCAATTATCATTAATCAGGTAAACTTAGTCAATTATGACTCTTCATTAATTACATATCTTTCAGCTTATCAAGTTAAGCAATATATATTAATAATTTTCTTGAACTGGGCCCAATTAGCCAAATTTGTTCAATCTAAACATGCTTAAAAATCATGTGAAAATCATCAATCTTGACACCATCAATAATCAACTCAAGTTTTAAAATTAAATTTAAAAAATTAATATTAAATTCATGCTTCAAGACTTATTTCATGCTTTCACTTCCACTTTCAAAATCATGCTAACTCATAAGTCAATAATTATGACACTTCAATTCTGGTATCACGTTTCAAGAATAAACTTCAATCATTACATAATTCAGACTTTTAAAGCTTCTTTTCAATTAGGCTCAATTAACCAAAATAGTCAATTTATACCTTTTTCATGTTCATACTCAAAATCATGTAAAAGGCCAAGTAATTATGACACTTCAATGCTCAATTCAAATTTTAGGAATAGACCTTGAAAACAATCATCAATTGCTTCTTTCTTTCTTTTACTTCAATTATGAAAATATGCTAAATCATGAGGAATTTCACAATTAAATAATGATCATGAAAACTTTATAATTCTAAATCAAAAACATCAAATAAATCATCACTTCATACAGTTATTGTTTATAGAATTAAATAAGAACCCTAGCATGCTTCTTCTACAAAACCTTAACTAGAAAAGAGTTTTTGGGAACAAGGATGAAAGGAGTCCTTGTTAAAATCTCACATACCTGACTAGAATCAATTTTATAGAGAAAAATCAACACCAAAGCGGCTACAAAGAATCTCTATGAATAACCCTAGTTCTTGCCTCTTGAGAGAAAACTTTGAAGAGATTTCTTCTTTTGATGTGGTTTTAGTTTAATGAAGAGAAGAAATAGAGTTTGACTATTTATATTTACCTATTTATAGTCTAAAACGACATGGGTTTGGGTTAAAAAGTGGTAAAAAATTATAATATTCCTTACAAAAACGGACTGAAAAATCAACTGACAGGGTTCACGAGAGGACCTACGAGTCATAGGTTATTAACGCGACCCATGGTTTCATTCGTGGGTCAAGAGGGGATAATTTTGAGCTCACTGGAATGTTTTCACGACACAATGTATGAGTAGTGCTTTGGAGGTATGACTCGTACTCCAACTCGTAGGCTGGATAGAAATATTTTCACTGCAGTGTAGTCTTTAGTAAAATGTCCATAACTGCTTACTCTGAATTTGAAATGACACGTGATTTATTGCGTTGGAAACTAGACTCAAAGAAATTTTTTGGATAGATCATGGACCACCGAAATCTTTATATATGAAAAGATATGGTCGTTTAAAGTTGACCCAAGTACGAAGTGACATCAAAACTAGGCATAAAGAAAGAGCCTTGAACTCAGCTTTGTGGTAGGAGTCTCTTATGACCTTGAATCACATCAAACACTTATCCCACAATTTATTTAGAATTTTATCACCTAAAATCAATTGGAAAATTTGATTCAAACTTAAGCATAAACATAGGATAGTTCAAATTGTAACCCAAATTTCAGGGTGTTACATGCTCAATGTTGGTACAGAGTATTTCAATGTTAAAAAAAATATATATTTTTTAAAAAAATTAGGGTGGGGGTAGGACTGGAGTGGAGTAAAAAAAATATTAAATAAATTATGGGGTGGTGGGATTGGGAGTCGGGTTGGGTAAAAAATTTGTTTTAGAGGTGAGGTGTGGCGGTCGGAGAAAGGATGAGGGGATGGGGTTGAGGTAGGGGGTGAAGGTGGGATAATTTTAAGAGTGGTATGAAATATTGGAATTTATTTTCCCTACTTTCATTTTGCTAGTCATTTTTTTTATTTTCAAGGAACTTATTTTCCCAAGAAAATATTTTCAGAATTTTTAACGAATCAAACATGGAAAACCAGGAAAGCTTTTTCTAAAATATATTTTCCTCCATACCGTACACACCCCTAAGCTAAACTATTTTGGCCAATTTACATAGGTAATATATATTACATAGCTTTATTTATAAATTATAGCACGTCTTTCTTTCTTTAAATTGTAGTCCTACTTTTCTTATCAATAATAGCTAAAAGCATATATAATACATTTCTAACACAATTTTAATATAGTAACATACAAACTAATTTGAATAGTATCTGAATATTTGAAATTCAGGTATAATACGTTTCTAACATTACTAAGAAGAAAAAAAAATAAACATAATTGTAATACATTTTAAATTCAGTATAATATATTGAATTCAAAATATATTACACTTAATGTATATTAAATTCAAAATATATTATAATTATCGTTTATATTTAATATATATATTTTTAATACAACTTTAGTTAACACTAATAACATTTGTTAACTCTAAATTTCTCGGCAATGAATATCTATAATTATTAGTATTTAATAACTTCTTATTGATGATTTCTTGTTTTAAGTTATATTTGATTGTGCCATTACAATTCTTTAAAAAGAATTATATTCTTTAATAAGGTATATTGCACTATATATGTCTTTTAAAAAGAAAAATCTGAACACTTGTCGTACTTCACTTTTATTTATTAAAATGCTACTGATTTTCTTTATTCCTTATTTGAAAGTTTGGGGCACATCACATTTCAACTAATTAACCAAATATACTATCAATCGAGTTGAATTCGAGTAGAATTCACGAAAAGAAATATTGAATTAAATTAAATTAAATGAGAAAAATAATTGATGACCTCAGAAGAATATCTAGCTATTATCTAGACCACGCTTAAGGATATGTGAATTTTACGTGGCTTGAGCAGAGCTGATTGGAGAGAAAGGAAGTAATGTGGTAATTTAAAGGTCTAGTTATTAAAGGTAAAATTATGCTATAGATTATATCTAAAAAAGTTCAATTCATGTAAAATTTCCAGTTATTTTTAATGATATCATTTATCTAGTTATAGTAGCGATCTCGTTTTCATTATATGAATCATTTTAACATGGTATATTTATTGCAATCTACATAGAAATGTATAAAATTAACCTTTTTCGTGTCACTCAATTGTATAATGTGGAAGTTGAGTGTCCATATCATAAATTGTTTTGTTCCCAAAATAAATTTATCTCGTCATTATTGTATTTTCAACATTTGGCACTCTGAGGAGAGTCCTCAGATTTCTCAACTGTCCGTCAATAAAGGCGACCAAGACCAAACACCTCCTACTGTTCTTACATTATACTTCTGGAAATTGTTTTCGACTAGTTACAGTTCTGTGCATATATGATGTATTATGATGTCCACTGACCAAATAAATGACGGTGAATAAGCACTTGCCATGACCACGTAGATTTTTCCTTGTTGCAAGTAAAACAGACAAAGAGAACCGGGCCATCTCAACCGTCAATAAGTTGCATATAAAATGGAAAAAGAATTCCAAATTAGTGAATTCAACATGTTGAATGAGAAATTTCTACGTTGGAAAATAAAGGGTGAAATGTCATCATTACGTTGATCACTAGTAGAAGAATCAACTTTATAGCCCGAAATCAAAGCAGAGGGCTACCATACCAATAGTGGAACACACAAATACAAGCAAATAAAGTAAAGAGAAAAGAGATAAGCAAAAATAAAATAAACAAAATCAACAAAACTCCCAAACCTAGTATCAATGTATATATATACAGAGCCGCTAAGTACAAAGTAAAAGTATAAGTCTATAATACAAGCCTATCTCTGAAAATACAAAATAGACAAAATACAAGCTGAAGAGAGCAGGGACAGTTGGACGCCCAAAGCTCACCCTGTATTTCTAAAATCACTAGCAAGAAAGCACGAACGACAATCCGCAAATCAACGTGCAGTATGAGTACAAGGTACCGAAGCAACCAGTACCCAGTATGCTTCGAGGGCCTACTAGGCACATAACAAACATAAAAGCAGTAAATAATAGAAACGCAAGAAAGTAAGGTCACAAAAACAAGTAATATGACACAGAAAGCTAGCAATACAAACAGGGAGTAAAGAGGCAGATAGAGCATGTCATCGCTAGCTAAGATACAGAATAGGATCTCAGGTAAAAAGGAAAAAACGTATCCGAGGTCCTTGCAGCAATACAAAAATAATAACATTAATAGCAGGAAGAACATATAACGCATGCCATAAGGGACATGGATGGTATACTGGTAACTTCAAGGTATGAAGGGGATGATAAAGAAAGTAGCACAACAAACAAATAACCATAGAGTAAGAAGGTCCAAAAGTAAAGACTATAACTAGCTTAAACAGTAAATACATAAACACAATAAGTAAATTAACACTAAGAATGGCAGCATACACGGAAGTCATGCTCACCCCGTTGACATCTCATACTATCGGGGGTACATTGAAGAAAACAAGTGTAGAAAAGTAACACAACTACACAATGTCAGAGTTCCTGTGTATGTTCCTCCTCCAGTACCCGTAGGCCCGACGGGAAAGACCCATGGAAGGGCTAATCCCTGTATATCCCTACTTTGACCTATACCCCTCTCCCAATAGCACGCATCCCAGAAGCAGGGTCCATGGAGGTACGTCAAACCATGTACAAAACTCTAACGCCACGTAATCTCACATCATAATATCACAGACACTCAGGGAGTCTCATAACCTAGAAATGCCTGATTATAATAGTCTCATTATGCCGTAATCTCGGTAACTCAGGGCTTCCCACACCTCAATATAGTAGTATCACTAAGGTCCTCAAATCAGTAAGCGTGATAATTCTAAAAAAGTTGTACTCACTACCACGCAGAGATGAACTCAAGTGCCAACGACTGTACTCACTGCCGAACGAAGTCAGACTCAAGTCCTAACATAAATAGTAAGTGATAGTACCCGGTTTCACGGTGTAAAATCTGGTCAAAATCAGGGAAAAAGGATAGTACTAGATGCTCAATATGCAACCGAGGCTAAAATGAGTAAGAAATCAATTATCTTATATTATTATTAGAAAGTTCTATTTTATTATAATTCTATCCATTTTATTCGTATTGCGGGTAACTAGCTTCAACGGCTCAATAACTTACCGAAAAAGGTGATATAGGCCCCAGCCCAAAAATACACTCTCAGAACGGAGGCCCAACTCTCTCGCAGTATGAATACAACAGTACAACAATATATATAGCTAACTTATGTCTTGCACATTCTCAATTAAGCTACAGTTAGAAGCACAATATACCAGCCCAAACCCGACGGCAAAACCCAAAATTCAACCCACCAATAGTGTTCTACTGCTTTTAGAGTCACACTAAAACCATCTCACGACCATTACCTATTTCACGGGTGTCGTATTACACCGAACGTCAATCAAGAAGAAGGAGTAAAAAGGGAACAAAGAAATGGTCCAAGTATACGGTATCAACCTAGATAACGCAACTCACGGATACTATTTAGTGTAATTATGTAAGCTATACACCCAGAGAATGCCCTACGGAACCTAACTGTCGTCCAATGACTAGTGCGCTGCAACCTTCAAATATCAGCCTGACTTATAGCAAACAACCTTAAACGGCTCTGAAACTGATGAAATACGAATCCAGAAATCAATATGAGTCTAACGGTACCATTTATAATAAATTCCGAACTAAGTCGGAACCCGCTAGCCAGATTCAAAAATAAATTTTACCCCGGGGATCCCCGTATCCTAGAAACCCATGCTAAAAAATGAGCACAAAATGAGCAAGGGAAGAGCCTCAAATTGCTCAGACAAGAATTAAAATAGGAGCCAAATGTTGCAAAAACTATAAAGCTAAAACGAATAGAAAAACGCATCGGAATTGAAATACAATTTGACCACGAGGTGCAACTAAGCTCAGTACACCCAAAAAGAACCAAAAAACCATCTAGAAATTATAAAAATTCAGGAAAAGCTTTGTTAACGACATTAATGGTGGAAATCACCATATCCATGAAAACTTAGGAAAGAGAAATCACTTACCAAAAGCGGGGAACCAACGTTAATCTTCCTCGAACTCTCTTGCACCAATATGTGGAAGCTTTAACAGAATTTAGACTTAGAGAGAGCAATGAAAGGAAGACAAACGGATGAAATGGATTGCAATTTCGAGGTGCTGTTGTTTATAGAGCTGACCGCGATGAGGCGCGAATGCGCTAAATGAAGAAAAGCTGAAATGTCGTGATCAAGTCTAGGAAGCGCGATTACGCTAAATGAGGAAAATAAAAGCTTTACCGCCATCGCGCAACGCAAGTGAGATTACGCAAAAGGAAGGAAAAGAGAGAATTACTGCGATCACGTTATAAGTGCGCAGTCGCGCCGAGTACTGAAACTGCAAAAAAAATTGCAACAACAAAATTCCCAAATGAAGGCATGGAATCAAAACGAAGTCCAACAACAACAAACCAAACATGCATTTTGAGCGAAAAACATATCCGACCTCAACGGAATCGACAAAACAACCAAAAAAGGTCGTTTAAGAGGAAAGGACCCCCAAACCAAACCAGACCAAAAGTCACACTAAGCCACCAAGGCACTCAAAACGACACCAAGCACTCTGGCAAGCACACCAACACCCCTACTAGCCCAAAATCACCATGCTAAAGTTGATAAAAGTGTTAAAATTTAATTCTGGCACTCCGGTCACCATGCACTAACTTTGAGCTAATTCTCAACTCATAATGAGTTAAATTCCCACAAAAAAGCTCAAACTCTAAACAAAGATCCTGGAACACGAACTAAAGGTCCCTCTAGATCAAAGTCGGCATTCCGAAGCTAGAAAAACTGTCGGAATTTGATTTCGAGTGCATCTCGAAGGAATATTGACTAAAGTCAACGAGTACCAAGTTCAGCTCCAAAACAGGCAATGTGAGATAAATCTCAACCGGACCGTCAGGGAGTCGGACTACCAGTCCCAACAGGTCATAAATGACTTGGGACAGTTACTGAAAAACTCTAGATTACAAGCTAACTCGTAAAAAACCTAAATGACTGTAAGGGTCACTACACCAAAATGCCTGTTACCGCAGTATTTGGTTAGCTGGTATACGTTAATTTCACTTGCCTAATTAAAATCTTTGTCGTAGTAACTTTATGTATAAATCCATCTTTCTCTATGTGTTAATTCTAAGAATATATATCACAACTTAATTTTTTAGATGAAATAATTATATATTTTAGCATATGATATTAAAAGAAAAGGGGGGGACCATTGTCATAAAAGAATTTTAAGTGCTTGACCTGGAAAAAAAATCAGGCACACAAATAAGTGGACGTATTAGAAATTTAATCTAAGTAAATAAAAGTATATCGTCTCTAGTATCTATTTAAAGTGGTACTTCAAGTGATCGCGTAATTCAACAAAAAACAATCAATTTAAGAGCAAAATGGATCATATTTGAACTGTGCACTTTTCAACGGAACATATTTTGAAATAATTATTGAACATCTTCACAAGCAATAGGTGTTGAAAGTGGTGTGACTATTTCATCTAAACATTTAATATATTAGAAAGAGTATATTTTTATTTACTAAACTACATTCAACACATTTCTATCACATGTGGCTCTAGTTATCTTTTATATGGGTCTTTAATGGCTCCTATATCATCTTAAAGCACTAATTTAAAAGTTAAGTTATTAAAGAGAAAACACACCTTTATTTAGTTTATTTAATTAACTATATTCTCATTAACGACATGCAAGGACAATCAGGTTTTGAATTTATAATTGATTAGAATTGACTTGATACCAAAAAGATTGTGCAAAATTCTTACAAAATCCCATTATTCTGTACTAGGTTATGATGTTACACCGTGACCTTTTAAAAAATTTTCTTAATCAAGAAGTTAAAGTTCATCCAGAAGGCAACTATTATTAGACTTTTTTTTTGGTCGTTTTAACCCAATTATTGTCCTAGTTTGATAACATGGTAGTTTGATAACATGGTGCATGCCTACTGTAGGAATAGGCCCAAAAGTACATCAGCTCACCTACTTGCAGCTGGCCCAGACTGATAGCTGTGTCCCGCCGTACCCCACAAAGAACGGTTACACAGGTAAATGAGGTAATTGTAAATAAGGTAATTAATATTTACCTTGATTAAGGACTCCTAATAAAGGAAGAGTCATATAAGGATTATAATACCATCTATAGATGACACAGTTATGGTAGGATTGCCATGTTTAGCTTTATCAACCCCGAAAATCACTCCGAAACTGATTTCTCTCCTATCTGGGCGTCAAAACATCTATAAAAGCTCAAGTAAGGTCAGAAGAATAGGTACGCTCTAAATACTACTCACTAAATATTCTTGGAATTCTCCCACTGCTTATTTACTAACTTAAGAATCAGAGAACGACCCTGGGGACCACCCTGGGCTTTGTTTTGCAGGTTACACTGTGATTCATTATTATTAGACGAAGCATTCTACCTTGGTAAGTTTTTGAGACTTATCAGTAAGAAAACGACTCTTAAAATGTATATATATAAAAGAAAATGGAGGATACAAAAATGAAAATAGTTTTCCACTTTAAAGTAAAAATATTTCTCCTTCATCATTGGAAGAAAGGAACATACTTCGACAGCTGGATGAGTTGTAACTGAGTTTTTACCATGTGAAATCTTATCATGATTTAGATAACTGCATTCCAATTTTCCAATACGACTAGCTTGTTCAACCAATTTTTTGGGACCTAAAAATACTTCTAAATATTTTCTTAAAAACTTGAAGTACTTGACAATAAACAACGAGTACTTTTATATAGTATTAGAGGCAATATATTTACCGCTAGAAAGAAGTTGTATAAGTTTTGTGCTTCTTCCAAGAAGTAGAAGCAGAAATTAACTATTTTTAAGACAAAAATATCCTCATAAAATAACAATTTACCAAACAATCTCTCATTGATTTAATCTATATATTTCTAAAATATAACTACTGTCCTTTTCTACTCTTTTTTTGTTTAACTATATTTATATTGATTAAAATTCTTAACATGCATAACTAAATTATGTTTTAAATTTCACCTAAATGTGGACAAAAGTTCAAGTAAAGTCTTTCATTAAGAAAATTAATATCATTTTTATATAAATAATTGTCACGAGTCGATTTCTCGAATCATGATGACATCTACAATTCCACCAGTAGGAGAACCAACCCTATAGCCCTCAGCCGGAGCGAAGAAACTGAATTACAAGTGCTATAAAATGAAGTAAAACAGAAAGTAGATGAAGTCAGAGGTGCGAAATAACATAAACAGAATTAACAAACCTCTTCAAGACCTGGTATCAATGTGTATACAGAGCCACTAAATACAAAGTACAAGTACAAGTCTATAATACAATGTCTGTCTCCGAAATACAAAAGAGACAAAATACAAAGCTGAAGAGAACAGGAATAGTCAGACGTCCAAAGCTCACCCTGTATCTCTAAAAGCAAAGCAGTGAGGAGGCATGAACAACTAACAGCTAATCAATGTCAGGAGCTAGTACTCAGATCTGTACTAGGGGAACACAAGTATAGTATGAGTACAAGTCGCCGAAGCAACAAGTATCTAGTAGGCTTTAGAGGCCCACTAGGCACATAATAAATATGAAAGCAGTAAACATCAGGAATACAATAAATAGGGTCACAAAAGCAAGTAATACAACTTGGAAGGCTAGTCACACAGAAAGGAAGCAACGAAGCAGATGGGACATGGTTAAAGCTAGCTAAAAAACAGAACAAGAACCCAGGTAGAAGAGAAAGAATGTACCCGGGGTCCTTGTAGCAATAGCAATAGTAAAATTAGACAAGATAGATGCCAAAGGTACTAAGGGGGCATGAGCGGTAATACCGGTAACCTCAAGATACGAAAGGAGATGATACAGCAAATAGATCCACGCATAAGTAACCATCAGGTAACGATAATCAGCAAGTAAAATAATATTACTAGTTGTAGCAGTAAGTAAAGAGGTATAAAAAGTAGACCTGCCAAATCCCCATAAGAATGACAGAGTATACAGAAGGCACGCTTACCCATCGGCATCCGCATACGACCAAGGGTACATTGAAGCAAACAAGTGCGGAAAATTAAGCACAGATACAATAATGCCATAATTCATGTGGAAGCTCCTTCTCCAGTACCCATAACCCCAACAGATAGGACCCACGAAAGGGTTTAACCCCGTATATCTCTACTCTGACCTATACCGCTTCTCCAGTCGCACGCAACCCAAGACAGGGTCCATGGAGGTATGCAAACCGTGTACAAAGCTCTAATGTCGCAGTGTCCTTACTTCCCAATATCATAGAGTCTCATATCCTAGCATACAATGCCTCAGTATAATGGTCTCATCGTGACATAATCCTGATAACTCAAGGAACTCACGCCTCAGTATAATAATATCACCAAGGTCCATAAATCAATAGATGTGATTAGTATAGAAAAGCCGTATTAACTGCCGGTCAAAGTCAGACTCAAGTGCTAGCAGCTGCACTTACTGCTGTATGAAGTCAGACTCAAGTCCCAGCATAAGTAGTCAATGATAGTACCCAGTGCCAGAGTATGAAGCCGATCTAAAATAAGGAAAAAGGGTAGTACCGTGTGCTCGGTATGCGATTGAATCTAAAATAAGTGGAATTAAATCAAGATTTTATTGTTATTAAAAATCCCATTTTTATCCTAGTTTTAGCCATTTCAGTGCTTATTATATGAAAACTGGCCTTTATGTCCCAATAGTCTAAGGGAGGGAAGGAGGGTGAATTCTCCTTTCTCACCGAATGTTTAGGAGATCTCGACACAAAATGATATAAGCATGGATGGAAACCAAGCTAACATAAAAACAAAATCAAGATCCAAGACCATTTACAAGGAATCAAGCAAAGGAATTGAAGGCTTTTCAAGTTATGATGAAGAAGTGGGATGCATGGAAGATAATGTACAAGGACCAAGGGATAATTTACAACATTTGGGCTTGAAAAATACCAAAAATTGAAGCCCAAGAAGGACCTAAAACAGGAAGCTTTGAGGCAGTCCAAGAAGGGATTAAAAGATCCCAAAGATGCAATGGAAGATTCCAAAATAAAAGAAGATGTTATCCTACTCAAATTGGGATTTCAAATCCTACTCAAATTGGGATTTCAAATCATACTCAAATTGGGATTTCAAATCCTACTCAAATTGGGATTTCAAAGCCTACTCAAAATAGGA
>JBDJHY010212223.1:0-11382 GCA_039654485.1 Withania somnifera | reverse complement strand
TGAACCAACCTTTGTCCAACAAAACTGTATATGCATTTAGACTAATTTTGATGTTCTAGACTAAATGAAACCATAAAATCATGGACTTGAGGTCTTTTTGATCTAATACCAACCAAGGAACACTCTAAACTAAACTTTCAACCAAAAAAAAAAAACCAAAATTCCTTTGGAACCCTCAACTGGATGATGCTTTCACTGAATTACCAAAGGTATGTCTTTATTCCTCAACCACAAAAACTATCTATCTAACATATACACTAGATCCTTCTCAATGGTCAAATCTCAATCAAAAACTTCTATATCAAATGTGAATCGTTAGAAATGTACTTCCATACCATTGGGACACAAAAGACAGGGTGCACAATTGATAAACTAGTAGGCATTTCCAAGTGATAAGCCACCTCACCTATGTGACAAAGGATCTCAAATAGAATAATAAATCTTGAGTTGAATGTGCCCTTATTTCCAAATGTCATCATACCCTTCATAGGTGACACCTTCAACTACATGTGGTATCCATCCATGAAATCTAAGTCTTGAACCCTCTAATCAGGATAACACTTTTTCCTACTTTGGGTTATCAATAACCTACTCTGAATTAACTAGAACCTCTCAATAAAATCTCATAAAAAATTTATTCCCAGGTCCTAAACCTGAAGTCCTTAAACCACCTAAAAAAGAGATCTTACCTACTACCATACAAAGCCTTAAATAGTGCCATCCAAATGATAAAGTGATAATTTTTATTGAAGAAGAACCCTTCTAATGGAAAACCTAATCCCAGTGACCACCAAAATTGATCATACATGTATGGAGCATGCCTTCAAACACTTGAATAGTTTTCTCTAACAAATTAGCAGTCTAGGAATGGAATAATGTCATTATTTCCAACTAGATTACCAAATCACGCTGCATTGAGCTTTAAAAGTAAGATATAAATTGCGTACCCCTATTAGATAATAGATATAGGAAAATGTATACACCTTTTTCACTTTATCAACATTATTATAAAGTCTAAACAAGAACAATGTGCACAAATTTGATCAATCTATCAACAATCACCCATGTGGCATTAAATTTTCCTATGGTCTTGGGAAAACAAACAATGAAGTACATAGAAATACGCTCCCTATTCGACTAGGTAATGGGCATCATCTAAGACAAACCACTAGGTTGATAATGTTCATACTTCACTAGTTGATAATTCAAGAACCTAGCCATGATGTCCCTCTTCATACCACCAGTAATGCTTCTTCAAGTCGTGATACATCTTGGTTTCTCCTGGATGAATAGATACCTTAAACTTTGAGCCTACACTAAGATCACTCTAATTAAATCACCAAAATTAGGACCATAAACCCAGTCTCTAATCTACAAAATACCCTCCTGATAAAAAGTCAACTCCTTCCTTCACCCTTCAACACATTATCACAATTGATGCAGAGCTTTCTATCCTCAAACTGGCTCTCCTAAATATGCTTCACTAATAAGGACTGTACCTCTACACTTGCAAGTACTCTAACACTATCAGAAAATCAAAACTCACCAAGATATTATCTAGACTCTGAATATATTTTGCTAAAGGTAGCTATTAAATGCGAATCAAAGCAAAATCACCCATACTCATCGACTTTTGAATAAAGGAATCCACTACTACGTCGGCCTTTCCTCAATGATTCAAAATAGTCATGTCATAGTCCTTCAATATCTCCAACTACCTACGCTATCAAAAATTCTAATTCTTCTAACTAAAGTTATAATATAGACTACGATAATAAGTGAACACCTAGATATATTTCTTTTACCTAAATTACCATATTCTTCTGCGTCAAATGAGTTAGAGAAGCTATAATAAGAGTGAAACCCTAAATAAACCTCCTACAATATTTATCCTCACAAAACTCCTAGTCTCGATAGGTCCAGTAGGCTTCAACCAATATATAACTACCTCAATACTGGACAAATTGACCATAATATCCTCTTTGGATACTATATTTTCCTAGAGTACCATATAATTGAGTAAAAATCACACTTTTGAGAACGTATCATATAACTTCTCATCCCCCAGTCTCTAAATCACATTTCCTAAATGTATAACATGATCTAACTCACTTTTGAAATGCAACAAGATGTCAACAATGAATATAATCACAACAGAATTAAGATAAGGTTAGAATGCACCATTCATCAACTCCATGTATGTAGTTAGGGCATCAGTCAACCTAAATTACATTAGAAGAAAATCATAGTGAGTATAGCAGGCACTTATAACCGTCTTAGGGACATTCGTTGCCCTGATTTTCAATTGACATACCCCATCTTAGGTTAATATTTTAGAACAGTATTTTATCCTAAAGTTGATCAATTATATCATCAATATATGGAAACAATTTCTTGATATTGATAGTTACCTTTTTAAACTATTGATAATTTATGCACATCCTTATAGACCCACCCTTTTTATTTAAAAATAATATTGGAGCACCCCAAGGAGATATACTAGGATGAACAAACCCCTTGCTTAGTAGGTTCTATAACTATTCCTTTAACTTTCTCAGAGTTATCCGATAAGAAGGAATAGTGATGGGCGTAGTCCCCTAAACCAAGTCAATACCAAAATTAATATCTCGTTCTAGAGGGATGCTATAAAGGTTAGTAGGAAATACATCCAAAAATTCTATTAGAAATGGGACGAAATTTAAGGAAGGAGCATTATCACTAGTATCTCGAACAAAAAACAAGTATGAAAGACACCCCTTCTCAACCATTTATTAAGTCTGAAAGAATAAAATCACCCTCCTAGCACACAAACCTCTGGTGCCCCTCCACTCTAACCTTGAGATACCTAGCATAACTAAAGTAAAAGTCTTTGAATTATAATATAAGAAAACATAATAAGGAGAAAGCCAATCCATACCCAGTATCATATCAAAATCTACGTATCAAGGTAGATTACATTTACCCACGTATCATACCCTAATAAAGTAACAATGCAGGATTGATACACCTAAACCACTACTAAAAAATCACCTGTAGGCATATAAACACATATTAGTATAGGTAAAGAACCTTAAATCATATCTAGAAAAAAAAAAAAGAAAAGTAGGCATACACATAGGAAACTATAAAGTTAGGGTCAAATAGTATAGAAGTAGGTCGATGACATTCTAGGACAATACATGTGATAAAAGAATCTAAAGCCTCTATATTAAGTAAACTAGAGACACTATAACACTAGATTATACCACCAATAGACTAGGCCATTCCCTACCATCTCCTCTATCAGTGGACTAAGTATCTATAATGATCTGTGATCACCCCTAGGTTTGAATTGAAGGTACTAATGCTTTATTTGGAACCTAAAAAGTATGATTAGGCCCTTCTAATTGTTCTGAGGGAAATGCCTCATCATATACATGCATTTAACATATGAGTATCAAGATTTAGGAACCATGGAATGTTGAGATGAACCTGAATAATTCGAATAGCCTCCATGGATGTAATACTTCCAATAAGAACTATGAGAAATCAGCCCTACACTGAAGGAAAAACTCACGACATAGCCATCCTTGGATGTATGCATATCTGCCTATGCCTAAACTGGAACACAACATCAAAATCATAACTCCTCCTGAAGAAACCCATACTTCTTGATGAGGTACCACTAAATTGCATAGAAGTACAACACCTCTTATTCCTCAAGTCCTGATGTGGGCCAAAACATTATACTTTTACCATTATTTGCCTCAATTTTAATCATTGTATTTGTATTTCGAGTACTTATTATATTATTTTATGGTTAATATTAATTTTAATTTTGTACGATTAAATTATATAAAGATGAAAAAATTAAATAAAAAAAATTAAAGACGGAAGATTATAGAAGAAGATCAATTAAGAAACTTAATGAAATAAACTTAATAAAATAATCAAAAGTGACCCTTTGAATTTAAATTTCAATTATAGCCGTTTCCATAAACACCTAGCCAATTATGAAGATATGAGTCAAAGTAGCAGTGAATCAAAAAAGAAGTTCATATCAATAAGCCCTCCAGGTTGTTCTCTGTAACGCGAGTTATTTTGTTATTTTTTCTAGTACATTTTATACTCAGTTAATTTATTTGGAGTTTTTTCTATACTTTTAGATAATTCTTTAAGTATCGATTTTTGGAACGTTTATCACATAAAATGGTTGGAAGGCTTGAGGAGAAAAACAACATTTCAGGTAGGATAAAACCAGTGTTCTTTATTCACTTTGTCCCTCTTAGATTTACTTATTTAATTGCTATTTTGTGGTTTTCATGTAAGATTATAAGTGGCTAAGAAATTCTTATTCTAGTGTTGAGACTACAAACATGATTGCATAATATATTTATGATTTGGTTTTATTAGTTATCACATCATTTGGTTGTTCTTGCATTCTTCCTCTTAATATTTTAAATATCAGCTCCTATTAAATTAAACCTATAGTCTTAAGGTGAATGGACCAAAAGAATGGAGTTTCATGACCTCAGTTCTTAGGTCATGGTGGAAACGACCACACCCCCTTGTAGGTAAGCTAACACATAGCTTGAAACAACAAGTAACAGACAATAGGCATAGATAAAGGAATAACAAGGGGATTACAAGTAGAAGAAAACCAAGAGAAAGCAGAACTAGAGGAAAACATAAGATACCATCATATATACAACAAAATACCCAAAACCCACGACCCAGTATCAACAATAGAGCTACTACTGTAACTGGGTATAAGGTGAAAAATATAATCTGTACACACGCTGTCTTGGAATATATTAGTGATAGAAACAAAACGATGAGTTAAAGGTAAAGTATGGTCACCAAGAGCTCTCTCACATCTTTGGATAGCCTAAAAACTAAACAAGAGAGTCTATTGTCAACAAAGATTACTCACACTGGGATCTACACTAAGAAAGATGTAGAAATATAGTATGAGTACCAAAACTGTTGTGACCCAAAAATTGAGTCGTGATGGTGTCTACATCTTACTTACAAGCCTAACCCTGGCCTAGAGCAAGTAGCAGTGGTCCAATACCAAGAATCCAAAAGAAAAAGGGAAGGAGATGAAGAGAAGAAGTAAAAGTAGGTCAAGAAAATACATAACTAAACAAAATTCCCAAAGCCTGGTATTATGGTTATAGAGCATCTATATACAGAAAATACCAAATATAACCCACAATGAGGCAAAACTAAAAAATTTATATCCAGGATCAAAGTAGGATAACTCTAGTATTAGAAGGAAAAATAGTCAACAAGGATGCTAACTACTCATAGAAATCTCCTGGAGTCACTCTAGCTATCTCAAATGAATGCGTTTGCTTTGCTGGCTCGTACAAGGATTTGCATAATAAACAGATGCAAAAGTGTACCATGAGTACCTAAATAATGGATACCTAGTAGGCATCATAGGTAAACCAGGAAAAAGTAAGCATAAGCAAGGTAAAGAGTGATCAACAATAAATAGGACAATGGCACATAATGTACAACAGAAATAAGATAACTGCACTAATATCTAGCAAGTGTAGTGAAGGATCAACTACCAGTGGGTGCAGTATTAGCTAACAAGTATAAAAGAGGGTTACTATCCCGGCATAACTCATTAAACCTGGGACATAAGAAACTCATGACCAAATGCGACATGTACTTAGAGCTTTAACGTGACCAGCACAAGGAATGACCAATAAGAAAGTGGAAAACCATCAATTAGCTAAGCTAACAATAATTAAAATAATTGCACGAAGGGTACTAATCAGAGACAAAAGGGAATAAACAAAGTGCACTAGCAAACAAACCTTGTCGATATCCCATTCTACTGGTAGGTACAACCAGGCAACCAAGTAACCCAACATGTACTCCCCACCCCACGTAAGTCCTAAAGGGTACAAAACAACATGTAGGGATGCAATGCAAAGGGGTGCCAGAAAAGTAAATACATTTCAACATGTTCACTCTCTTGGGTATTCCTAAATCAATAAGGACCCATGAAGGACTCGAACCATAGACCACTACTCCCCCATATACCCTTCTCCCAAGCTGCGACCCTAATTGATAGGGACCGTAAAGAGACTCGAACCTGCATGCCCTAAGCATAGCGACCCTGATCGATAAGGACAGTAGAGAGACTCAAACCTACATGCAAACAAACCCTCAAGTAGTATAGTCATTAGGGAAAGAGTGCCAAAACTCGGGCTCAACAAATGCATCATATCTCATTGAAAACTCAAGTCCAACCATATATGCAAAACCCAATTTTTGATAAGGCCAACTATATCCATGTAAGAAATGTCTAGAAAATCATAATGATAGAGAGGAAATAGTCTCAAATGATGTGATAAAGTAGCTCTATACTTCTCATTAGCTAAGTCATGAAATATATGAGTATATATGAAATCAATTTCCAGTTATTATTTTGTTAAAATTTGATTACCTTTTAAAATATTTAATGGATGCCTGCAACACAGAATAAACAATAAGATAAATAAGCCTGGGGATGCTAACTAGAAATCCAAAGGATGAATACCGAGCCCTAATCATAAGGTACATCCTCTCCTATCCCAACTATGGTCCCGAGCCACGAGTAACTGCATCAAAGATGCCACAACTTTCTAGAGGGCCCCCATTAAGGGCCAAGTACACACCTATACAAGGGAAAACATAGAGCTACCATAGATTAGTCAGATGCAACCCACTCCCAGGTCGTACCAGACTAGGGTATGATATTATTACACAAGGCTACTAATTACCCAGCAAAGTTTTATTCTTCTAGGTACAATCTTATCACATAAGGCAACTAACTATCCAACATAATCATACCCATCTATCTATGGCCTAAAAGGCCACATATACCCTAACCACACATACATATCAGGTAAAACAAAGAATAAAAGCCTACCTAGATCGACTCTAAGCCACCAACCTAAATCAGGGGATAGCTACTATGCTCTACTCACTAATATAATCCCCTCCCAACCTTACTACGGTCCAGAGACAGTGTATAACAATACACATCAAAGGTGTTATGGCTCGCCCAGCCATACTATGTTCTAGTGATATTGAACACACAGATAGGGCGATATTGACCCAGGGTAAGTATTAAGCGACAAGCCAGTGAAGCAGGCCATAGGCCTAGAGAATAAGCATATCTAGGCCTGACTAGTAATCCTATCCTTTAGATTGCACTTTACCATATATATACTACACTAATATCCAGTCTAAAAAAAGTAGACCGTACCTACCTAGATTTCAGTGATGTCCTCGAGAAGCATGCTAAAATATCCAAAATCATATATGAAGCTAGAAATCATGCAAGGCTAGAAAAACATAATCCATGTATCAAGATGAGTAAAACAAGACCCACATTGCTATATAAATAGATGGGTGAAAATCCAAAATAAAAATGGGTCCGTAAATGCTAATAGCTTAGAAAAAGGAAATATTTATACCAACATGTCGAGTACAGTCATACATTATATGGTACAAAATACATCTCAATTAATGGTATAAATGGAAGATATATTCCCGAAAAGTTTATATAATATAGAAATAAAGAATTACCTGGTAGAAATGATCGTAGAACCACCCTAACAAGTTTCTACAGATCAAAGCTTGATCAAACACCTTTTAAAGCTCTCAAACCTCACTAAAAATAAAGGAAACTCTGAAGTTTTGAAGAAAAAAAGAGTAAATTTCATGGAAGGAAGACTTATTTAGGCCCACCGGTTGACCGATACGTCGGTCATTTGGATGATTTATTGGCCATTAATAAATAAGTCATCTGGACAATTTATCGTCCTTCAATTTATCAGTCCCCTAGCTGATAAATTGATTCCCGCATCCTTCCTTAATAGATTTTTTGAAAATTTTCATAAAAGAACACAGACTTAAAAAGGAGTTCGATTTCTACAATTCATATATGAAATATGTTTTGATATTCCAGACTCAACAAAAGCAACAAAAATGACATTTTGGGATTATATGAACTGAGTAAGTCCTACAGAGCTATAATTATAATGGGATTAAACTATAACAACTGCTAGGGACTCAATATATATTAAACTATATTAAACTCCTCTATTGACTACATCCCAGAACGATAGGGCCCACAGATTCCACAATCGCATATCCAAAATATATCTTAAGTACTAGGTTCCCATACTCTTCTCGGGGATAATATTAGAAAAATATTAGTACCCGATTCCTAAACTCATGTTGGGACTAAGACTAGTAAAACAGTAATATTGGGTGCACGGTCTCCGACCAAGTGTAAAATAAGTTAGAAACACATTTTAGCCGTTATTTTCAAAATCCTTTTGATAATGTTTTTATGCGACTTTTTGTCAAATAATCATGGAAATGATCCCCCAGGGACATGATAAGTTAAAAAAAAGGTATAAGAGGGCCTAATCCCCAAAATAGGTGAAAATAATACAATAAAAACTATTTTAGTGCTCATGACTTATGAATGAACAACCGGAGGTCCATAACCAATCAAATAGACCTTCTTAAGCTTGGAAAGTGCCAAGTTTGGATATACCCAAAGTCTAATACAAGTCCTCAAAGGAAACCTTATAAATCAGTCCATAGTAAGGTCAGAATCATGGTCTAAGGCCATAAAAGGGCCACAACTAAGGCAATACTAATATCTAATAGAATGACCAAAGGAAAACAAAAAAAGGAGTAGAAAGAAAATAACAGACTGGGTAAGTGGTACAAACTTATAAAACCTAGCCTAAGGAATAGATAATTATCACACTTATATCAAATATACACCTAGCTTAAAGTTTAGTAAGCCATATCATATCTGTCATTGAAGGTACTTCTTTGCAGCACAAAATAGCTCTAAAAGTGCTCCAACTACAAAATAATATCATACACATCAAAAGAAAGAAATAGCACCCATATTTTTATAATTCCATATAGGTAAAAATCCATGTCACGATGGTCACGGGGCCACACAACCCGAGTAGAAGTTAATATGGTGTCCAAAACAATGCTTGGAACATTTTCTCAAAGAATAAGCAATCAAAAAATGACCAGTTATAAAACTCAAAATCATGCTCAATCAGTCCTATAAGAGAGAATATGATCAATTAATAAATTATAGAATTAAGGAAAAGTCCCAGGAATTAAACATTGAAAAGGTACCAATAATTGATAAAGAAGTGATGGAGAACAAGAAAATAACTTTTCTAGCTCTATAATAAAAATTTCTCACAAGTAACTAGCTCCAAGAATCACTAGAGTGAAAAAATATGAAATATAGGTCTAAAATTTCAAGGTCCCAAAAATATATACTTCCAGAGAACAACAATTACAATAGTGTCCAAGAGGGAATGAAATTTCTAGGCCTCTGAAAATAGAACTACGTGATTGCATGGAACAGTGCTACTATCGCAAAGAATAACAAGCCAAAGCTATGCGATTACATCCAAATTTACCTGATTGAATAGCATAGAGGGGAAAACCTCCATAGTTGCGTGATTTAGTATCGTTATCATGAAGAATAAGTTGGGGTTACACCAACAACTATTGTGACAACAAAAACCAGCTATAAATCAAATTCCCATCAATCTTTTGCATGGGTTCAAAATCGATGAATGCAAACTAGATATTATACGAACAATAAATAATATTCCAAACTCAACATAATAGAAAAATAACCATATAGGGTTGTTTTATGGAAATGTTGACCAAAGTCAACTCTAAGACAAAGTGACAAAAAAGCCAACCGAGAACCCAAAATTGGCATGGATACCTCGAGAACCAAACCAGTAGCTTACCTAACCTAATATTAGAACCATCATATTTTTTATATGATGCTTTGGACATCAACAGTTGATCGAAGTTATACTTCTAACTCCAAACAAGTTGTTATCTCATCTAATGGGTTAAAACCATACTAAAATCTCTTTAACCAAAACTAAGGGTCCACCTAGACCAAAACCCATATTCCAGAGAAAATGGAACTATTGAAATTTTATTCCAAGTGTGTAATCAATGAATGTTGACAAAGTTAAAGATTTCTCAATTTAAGACTCCAAAATAGTGAAACAACTATAAAATCGAACTACTCCACTAGGGCATAAAACTACCAGACCCATCAGTTTATAATGACCTAATAAAAATATAGAAAATCTCTAAAATTAAAGAAAAATGCAAAAACATAAAAATAACTGAAAGGGTCATTATATTATCCATTACTAAAAGGGTTTTTCTTCCTCTAAAGTCGAGTGAAAAAAGGTACTTGAAGGCTTAAATAACTAGATATACTTTACTCATATCGCACTCTCGATCTTTTAGGTATCCTCCTTGACCAGATGATACCTTTACTAGACCTTCACCATAAGAATCTCCCTAGTCATCAGTCTCCTTACATCCCTATCTTAAATAGCCACAATCTTCTCCACAAAAGTCAAACTCTCATTCAACTAGATTGAATTCCATAGAGAATATGTTATAGTATAACATCGTACCATTAATATATGGAAAATATATGGATATCCAAAAAGATGGAGGTAAACATAACGGATAGACAATATTACTAACATGTTAAGAATCTCAAATAGATATCTAACCTCTTTATGATCTTCATAGGAGACACCAATAAAAACACCTAGTCATCTAGATTAAGATCTAAAGAAAAAACCTATGATCTATCCTCAAAACCATAAAATCAACCCACGAGTGATGTACATCGCATACCATAAAGAGCCTTAAAATGTGTCATTTAAAAATCCGAGTGGCATATGTTATTAAACACGAAATCTACCAAAGCCATATAATGTTTCATTGAATCTCCAAATTCAGGTATACAGGATCATAACTTTTCCTCTAGGACCTGAATAGTCTTGTCTAACTGAGCATCTATTTAAGGGTACAATGTTATTCTATGGTGAACCTTTATACCCATATCTCTCTAAATGATCCTCTAAAACTGAAAAAGTAAACTTAGTTCAATTTCACGGCATAATGGAAATTGGTTTGCCAGACAAATGAACATGCTCACAAAGGTAAATTAGAGCCAACCTCTCTATACTATATGAATAATGAACTGATAGGAAGTGTGAAGACTTAGTCAACCTATCCACCATAACCCAAATCAAATAAAATCCACAAAAAGTATATGGCAACCCTGTTATCAGGTCCATGATAAACTACTCCCACTGTTACTCAGGAATGGGTAATCGTTGCATCAATCCACTAGGTTTCATGTGCTCAAACTTCACTTGCTGATAGTTCAAGCATCGAGAAACCAACTTCTCTATAGCTCTCTTCATTTCTCTTCACTATTAAATATGCCTCAAGTCTATATACATCTTAGATATACCTGGATGAATAAAATATATGAAAAAAATAACTCTTTTA